>PVIU01023889.1:0-26552 GCA_004026605.1 Ondatra zibethicus | reverse complement strand
CTTATTGGCTAACTCTCACATATTATTTTAGCCCATCTCCATTAATGTGTATCGCCACTTGAGTTGTGGCTTACCGGTATGAGTCTAACCAGTGTCCATCTTGTGCTGGAGAAGCATGGCGTCTGCTCCACTGCCTTCTCTCTCACAGCATTCCCTTCTCTCTACTCCGCCCACCTAAGGGCTGTCCTACCAAAAGGCCATGGCAGTTTTCTTTATTTAACCAATGAGGGCAATACACAAATAGAAGACCCTCCTACACCACCAGGATGCCCCAAAAGTCACAATACTTCTGATTTCGATTTTCAAACGCTGGAATTGGAGGCATGCACTAGTATTCCAAGCTTAAACTGTGTCTTGAGTATATCAGAAATTTAGGTAGCTATAACAAATATACATATTTATATGACTAAAGTTAACCTGAACAAGAACAACAGCAAAAACCACTTTAGGTGATACATATGATTTGTATCATTATATAATAGTAAACTAACATGTATCAATCTGGCTTGTTTTTACCTATAACAATAGTATTCTATCATATGTTTCTTAATAGGAAATGCACTGCTGAGCAGCCCATGTTTATTGAAAACAGTGTGTCCTCTAACTCCTCATGTTCTGCACTATCTTTCCATCTAACCACCTTTTATGGAGACTTCTCCCTCGACTGCTTTTTTCTACACACTGCCTTGGTCCCTGCTATGTCAATACTACATATACAAATTTTGCCTTGCTATTGAGATTATACATTGTTTGAGGGTAAAGAATTGAAATCAAATGGCATTGTGTGCTTCCAGTTTGCCTAGCACAGTGTCAACCAATGATAACAGCTCTAGTCTGTCATGAAGAATTACCTATTGCCCAGAAAGCCTCAAAGACAAATGCCCAATCTACCCTTTATCTTAATTACTCAGGTAAAGCTAGACAGTTGGGGAGGTTATTTGCCACCTTTTTTGTCCAGTGTGCTGTCAGATGCTCTCTAAATACTGAGATAGGAACTAGATAATGGGAGCTCTCATCTAATTCAGGAGTTTAATGTATTTGTGTTCCCTGATTAGTAATTAACTGAAGCCATCTGAGAGACTTGCCATGCAAATGTGGGAGGGCAATGCTGGCTTTGATTTCCTCGTGAATTCTCTTTGAAAGTACTGGCAGAGCAGCCACTGTCCTTTAGCCTGTGTTTATGGGAATGTCACATCTTGAGCCTCTGAAGTAGACATTATAATAGTTGCTCTAGAAGCATATGACATCTAGAAGAATGACAATTTAAAAATAATTAACAAGAATAATTAGCAAGGGGCCAAGAGAGGAGAGCTTTCATTTTATCATCTCATTTTACGTGATTAACTATGTCGAGAGCAGAGCTAGAAGAGTTACACTGTTCGACTCTATTGTTGCTCCAACAGGGAGGAAACTGATTTTTCATCCTTCCTTTATTTTACTGATCTTCCCTCCACTGAGAGGAAGCCAAAAGTGGCCCACCTGACAACCGTTTTCTTGGAAAAGAAAGCCACCCAGTGTCTCTCTCACAGCACATCTCCATCTGACTGAAGATGGAACACACATCAAATATAACACCGAAATGGCACATCAGCTTCTGGCAGCACAACACTCCTGGGAGCCGAGTATCTGCGATTACCTTGGCATCAGCTAAGAATGAAAGGAGGGAAAAGCCAAGGCAGTCCACGGCTCGGGATCTCTCAGCTCGTTGCTGCTTATCAATCTACTTGCCTAAGAGAAAGAAGAAAATGCGCTGGTAATAGAACTGAGGCATTAACTCTTGCTTCCAGCCTGTAAGGTGTTCCAGCACTGATTGCTTTATAATTGGACAAGACAGGATACAATTTTATCCAGTAATTTCCCTGTTACTGGGAAGCTGTACACACTCAAGAATGGTCCCCTGTTGAGAGAAAAGCCCTTAGTTAAACAAGTCAGCCAGGCAGGAGTAGCATGTTCCATGCAGTTAGACAGTCTCAGGCTGAAATCCTTGTCTCTGGCTCATTGTGATACCTAGTAAAGTTGTCCTGGGGAAGATAATTTCTCTTTCTGAAACTGAATGCAGCTTATCTGCCAAATGGGGACAACCCCTACTGGGCCTGGTATTTGCATGACCAGGTCTTTGAATAGAAGGCTACACTTTGACAACAATAGCAATGATCTGCTAGCTCTCTAAACCTGTCTCTGGACCTGCAAAACATAGGTCAGATTTCTCTACTCGGTTTACTATAAGATTAAAATGAGGTCCTCAAAAAGAGACAACACCCCACACTGTACCTTTCATCCATACTCGTTTAATGAAAACTCTCGGGAAGCTGAAATAGAGAGGAATTCTTAAAGTCTACTTGCTAAGATTTAAAGAGAAAAGCTGTTGAAGGTACAGAAAAGCCATCAACACAGGCTTCTGCATGTGTACCATGTGGCCATGCCTGTGTATGCCTGGTGACCATGACCCAGAAGAGACCATAGGATCCCCTGGAGCTGAGGGTGTTAATGGTTGTAAACCAACATGTGGGTGCTAAAACCCAAACCCAGATGCTCTGCAGGAGTAACATGTGTTTTGTGCCTTCAATCACTGAGTCATTGCTCTATCTGTTGCCTTTAAAAAAAATAGCCAGAAAAAAGTATGTTAGACATTGGACATTGCCTGGCTATTTGCAAATCAGTGCATGCACCACCACAACCAGCAGAAAATAACCTGGAAAACTATGCCCACAATCCCTAAAAATGGACTATGGATATTTTCCTTTGTTTAAAATGTTGGTTACAAATTGTTATGGCTAATGGTGAGGTAAAAAGCTAAACAAAGGATATTAAATTCAGAGTTCTTGTTTTTTTGTTTTTTTTTTTAAAAAAAAAGAGGGGCAAGTGGTGTGGGACAATGATCTGTATTCTGTCAATTATATTTTAAATAAATGCTGATTGGCCAGTAGCCAGGCAGGAAGTATAGGCGAGACAACCAGACAGGAAGTAGAGGTGGGTCAATGAGAACAGGGGAATTCTGGGATGAAGAAAGTCCTAGACTACAGTCATGACCCAGCCACAAAAAAAGCAAGATGTGACTGCCTCACTAAATAAGGTACCGAGCCATGTGGCTAACATGGAGAAGAATAATGGGCTAATGTAAGTAATAAGAGTTAATAAAAAGTCTGAGTTACTAAGCCAATCAGCATTTATTTAAAATATAATTGACAGAATACAGACCATTGTCCCACACCACTAAACTGCATTCAAGGTCACAGCGTTAGGAAGGTTGAGAACCACTGTCCTATATAGTGGAGTTTGTCCTAGGTGGATTCATATGAAGTTATGTTTCCTTTTCTGAGAGTTTTATACAATATGATCCATAACTTTGAAGAAATTCCAGAAAATCCTGATTTCCCCCAACATAATAAAAATAAGAATATTTCTCAAAAATCTTCCTTGTCCCAAATCCTAAAACTAAATATCCTAGATCAGATAAGATGGCAAAACTTTCATTACAGTGCCTAAAACATCACACACAGGGATTATTGATTCAATAAATGAGCACAAAGGGCTCCATAGCAGAAGAGAACATGGAAATACTGAGGAGAAAGTACAGAGGAACAGGAGGAACCCAAGTCAGGCAGAGACGTTGCTTCTCTAAACCAAGTATTTTCCAGTCTTGGTTCCAGCTCCACCTGAAATCAACCATTTCAAAACACCACAACTCTTAGAGAGATCCAAGGTGGAGGATATGAAAACTCATTACCAATTGATTGCACTAACATGCAAACCCAGGGACTGGTTTATTATCAGAATAGGTTAATGCTTGGTGTGCCACTTCACATGATTGTGAAGGTGTAAGACTTTCTCTTCTGCAACCATTCTTCATTTCCACTATCCAAAACATTTAATTTGTCAGTGCCACTTACCTTATTGTAGTATTGGCCTCTTATTGGCCTGTGCCCTTAAGAAACAGGCCACGCCCACACCCTTCCAACTTCCAGCCTCTGACCCCAATTCTCTCCCCCCTTCCTGTCCTGCTCTCACAGGAGCAGCAGCTGTTTCCCTTCCCTCTCCTCCTCCTCCTCTCTCTCTCTCTCTCTCTCTCTCTCTCTCTCTCTCTCTCTCTCTCTCTATCTCTTTATCTTCTTTTCTTCTCCCTCCATCACCCATCTAATCATCTAATAAATTTTTAACTCTGCATGGCGCGTCTATCTGTCCCTCTCTTGTCCGTCCCATAACGCCGCACAACCCTGCCGCCCGCCCGCCGCAGCGCCCATGTGGTCTCGGGGACCTGCCGCCTGCCACAGCGCCCATGTGGTCTCAGGGACCTGCAGCAAGCTGCAGCAAGCTGCTGGCACCCTCCTTTTTTAAAAAGAACAACATTTGGTGCTGTAAGACTCGGGGAATCACAACCGAGGATTTTTGGATTTTTTTCTACAATGACCTGATCCACATGCCATGTGTTCCATCACCAACTTCTGATGGTGAGTTTTTCCATTCTGGCCACCTTAACTGTTTCCTCGAACCCGAGGAGTTGTCCGGTTGAGCTCCTGGCAACCCCCTTGAGTTCTTGGAGACACAGGGACTGCCCCCAACCATGGTCTCCAATTTGCCGGCATTCACCTGACCTTTGGATTGTTTTCCTCAGCTTTAATTGGGTTTGGAATGGCCCAGGGCCAATCCACCCAGCAACTGAGAGACCAGGTCGCTCAGATCGTTCTTTCTCTCTTTTTGTCCCACTTCTTTCCTTTTTTTTCCTCATAAAAGGCTGCTTGGAGCAGCCTCCGGCCTCTCTGGAGGTCTTACCTTCCCACCCACGGTCCTGGGCCTTGAGGGGACGCTCTTCTGTGAGTCTTGGAAGTTTGCCGTGGATTCACACCCTGTCCACAGTCGAGGGATGCCTCACTGCGCACGCTTAGTGGTGTTTCGCGGGTTTAAACAATTTCTGCTGTGGGTAGCAGCCATCCATGTCTGTCTCCTGTTTTTTGTGTTTTTTTTTTTTTAAATTCCAGCCGGTTGTTTTGTAATTCCAGCCGTGGCATGGTGCAGTCTTTCCGGTTCCAACCTTTTGCTCCCCTTTGTGGTTTGTGCCAGGGCAGCTCAGCCACAGGGCAGATCACACCTCTAGGTCTCTTTTATTAAGCTAAAAATCCCTGCATCTCAAAATTGTAACTTTTCCATACAACATGTGACCACGCTATTTTCTCTGGGGTTGGGGTCAGGTGACTTCGTCACCATCTTGGCTGAGAGCCAGGTCCGGTGACCAAGTTCCACCATCTTTACTGAGGTATTCCCTGCCTGGTTCTCCAGTGTTAACTTTCTTACCTTACCACCGAGCCAGGTCAGATGACCAAGTTCTCCCATCTCTACTGAAGTATACCCTGCCTTGTCCCTTGGTTTACTTATGTTTTTGTCACTAAATTCCTCTTGACTCTGTTACATGTATGTTTTATACAATAACATGCCTTTTGGTAGGGCCCACCAAAAGGCATTCACTTCATCCAATTCCTGTTCACTCTCTCTGTGTGTGATCATACATGTAACTTAAATGTACCTTTACTTAATGTTATAATTGTTCATTACATCTCATTTCAGACTACAAAACCATAAGTCTCATGTTTTAAACTGGTATATACTTTTAAGTTTCTTACAAAATATATTAAATTGTTCTCTACTATTGTCAGTTCTGCCATTAACCTTCTATTGCAAGCAGTTTTTCCTCTTTCTGTCATTTTACGAGCGTAAATCTTACCTGTTAAGTTGGGAGCCAATGCGATCAAGCTCAGACCCAGATCCCCAGGCAGATTCTAAACTGTAGTTATACCTAATAAACAGCCCTCAACTGGTCAGAGATCTGAAAAATATGGCATTTATTAAAGACTTTTCATAACAAAAAGAGAAAGGTTGGTTTCTGACAGCGAAACTCTACTTCCTCCAAAGAAGACAGAAGACAGATGGACACAGAACAACATCCATCCACAATTCGCTGTAACTGCCAAGTGCTAAACGTTGGGCAAACCTGCCTGTCATCTAAATAAAGATCTCCTGATGTGGACAGAATGGCGGGAATCGACAGCCTAGCTGCTCAGGTCAAGGTAGGCCTGTCTTCCTACAGATTTCTTAGCCCACAGGATCTTTTGCAGCCTGGCAGGCCCTGCACTAAACAGCAGAAGGCAAATGCGACCTTCAGTGACCATGGAGGATCCTAAAGAGGAATAGCTCCAGATACCAACCAAGTAAGTTCTCTCATTTTTTAATCAGTAACCCAAGTAAAATTTTATCCTTCTCAAAGATCTCTTATGTAGTTTGATAGCTAAAAGGTTTTCTCAGTTTAAAAGAACAACCTTACCAAACAGGTTTCAGATTAAATTTCTCTCTCATGATGCCTTCCATAGTCTTAAAAATACTTTTCATTATACAAAAACATCTGTCACAGTCATTCTGACATAAATATGCTACTGTTTATACAATGTATATGTCTAAAACTTCTGTTTTCACAAACCCAAAGAGTTCTTGTGAGTTCCAGGGAGCTGAATTGAAGGATCCACCTTAAGACAGGTCAGATACATCCCCCTCCTCCCCAGTGTATCAGTGTATCCCCGGGTCCTAAATTTTTTCCTTAATTTAACTTTGTCCTCTGTTCTGCCAATACCTCAAACAGATATAAGAAACACCAAACATCTCCATACCACAGACACCGGACAAGGGCAAAGAGACCAGCCAGCCAGCTGGGGTGACATCACCGACCCTCTGCCAGCGCCCAGCCTTCTCAGGTTCCCCCCAAAGATGACACCCACAAATAAGCCGGAAGCAGTCTTGAGAATCCGCAGCCCCAATTCTTTCAACCTGTGGTGCCTAATCACTCTGGCTTTTTTATTATAAAAAGAGTTGGGAATGTAGTATTGGCCTGTGCCCTTAAGAGAAAGGCCATGCCCACTCCCTTCCAGCTTCCAGCCTCTGACCCCAATTCTCTTCCCCCTTCCTGTCCCGCTCTCACAGGAGCAGCGGCCACTTCCCTTCCCTCTCCTCCTTTCTCTCTCTCTCTTTCTCTCTCTCTCTCTCTCTTTCTCTCTATATATATCTATCTCTTTATCTTCTTTTCTTCTCCCTCCATCACCCATCTAATAAATGTTTAACTCTGCATGGCGCGCCTATCCGTCTCTCTCTTGTCCATCCCATACCACTGCACAACCCCGCCACCAGCCCGCCGCAGCGCCCATGTGGTCTGGGGACCTGCAGCAAGCTGCAGCAAGCTGCAGGCACCCTCCTTTTTAAAAAAGAACAACACTTATGACCTCTTTTCATGACAAACTCCCAGGCCTATACTTGCATCCATCCTACCAAATAGATGCTACTTATATTCCTGGTCTACTATAACAGACCAAGTGCAGAATATTTTTGTTGTTTTACTCATGTCATTATAAAGCAATGACTTCTTGTCCTTCTGATCTGTAATACTGCCAAACCATACATTTGTCCTTTTACAATGACTGACCTCCAGCTCCCATTTCTTCTACTATTAGTTCCAACTCTCATTTATGCATTATTTCTTAGAGCTTCCTTCCTTATTCTTAATGACCAAATTCACAGGTTGTTAGACCTCTGAACATTCTGTTCAGTTACTCATCCTCATATCATAGATATTCCCAGTATGCTTTGTTTTCCTCCTACTTAAAAGCTGAAACATCTCTTGTTCTGTCTATGCTAACTTATCAACTGGTAGCCCACCTCCTGGTTATTCATTCACAAATTATCCCATCTCTACAAGTCGGCCTTCCACCCTGATTAATTAAGTACCTGATAAATAAACAACTTAGAACAGGAAAAGATTTCTTAAGCTCATAATCCTAGTCTACAGATGGCTGTCTCCATGAGTGACTGTTCTCATCACCTTGGTCCTGTGGTGAGGCTACATCATGTCAGGGACACGTACAGCTGGAAAGCAAACAATTAGAATAAAAAGTGATTGTGGTCCCAAAATCTCCTTCAAAGCCATATTCCTACTAACTTAAAGACCTCCCATTAGGCACTAACTCCCAAAATTTTCAATGTCAAGATGCTGAACTGGAGACCAAGCCTTTGGCACATAGACCCTTGAGATTCATTTAACATTCAGACTACAGGGCCATCCTATGTATTACAGACTTTTCTTATGCAGTGATCATATAGAAGTACGACCAAGGTTCATTTACTGAAAAAAGGAATAACCATGTATTTCTTTAGTTTTTATGTAAGACCATGTCTTACATAAAAATCAATTTCCAGAAACATGATATTTTAAAGAAGATTTTCTTAAGAAAATAAGATGATGTTAATCACCTTAAAATTAGTCATTCAGCCCTTTTAAAATGAAGCTTAAATTCTCCATCACTGCATGCTAGGTTCCCTATGACCTGTACATATTCATCCTTCCTTACCTCTTACTGAGCCTCCTTTAGCATCCTGTGAAATACTGAATCACTTGCCCACCAAGCCCTATCTCTCTTCTGTATCAATAATGGGTTTTGTTCTTCTCAGGACATGATGCAGATCATGAAATAGTAACACTGGCTAATTCTTTTCAGAAGGAAGGGGTGGGCAAAGCATCACTGTGGGACCTAGCTTGTGAAGACCTTCTAGTTACCCCAAGGTCAATAGTAATTAGTAAAGCATAACAAACAGGGATTATATGGTTCCAGTAGAGAACAACATGTGAGAGGAAACGAAAGAAGACCATAATGAAGAAATGTAAGACTTGTTCATTTGCTGAATAAGCTACAGTGAGACCTGGGAAGGAATTGAGACAGAATAACATCTGCTGAGATGTGAGCTCAAAAAGCCCCACACAGAAGTCAGGGACAACACAGACGAATCCACTTAGCAAAGGTGTTCTCCTCATCCAAACTTCACCCAGGATCTTCATGTGGATTAGCTGGTGGCAATAATGCTGTATAAGTTTATTGAGAATGCCTTCCCTTTAGCATCAGATGGCCCTCATCATCCTGTCAGATTCCTCATCCCACCCCACATCACCCTTGATCTGCTGGGGTTTACCTGCCCAGTAAGAATCTTCTCAAGTAAATTAAGCCCAAGTCCCTCAACATCCTGAGCACTGGAATTACAAGCATATGCCACTATGCCCACTTCTCTATAATTTCCTGTTCACTGACATCTAACTTTTTTTCTACAATTCCCATTTTTCCACATTTCATTTAGAATACAGGCCTATATTTGTCCCATATTTCAAATTTCCCTTATAAAAGGCCACCTGAGTAAAGTTCTCCTTGGTGCCTTAAAATGTACCATGACTTTTTGTATCTTTAGCAACATTGTCACTGAAACCACAGTTATAGATATAACTACATTGGGTTTATGGTCTTGGTATAGAGGAAGATCCAATGTGGCCATTACATTTGATAGTTATTGAATTGTTTTTCACATAAACAGAAGCTATGATAGACTGGGAACAGAAATTTTAAAACAAAAAGTGAAAGAATTTAGAGTCAACAAGGAGACTTTGAGAGACAGGAAGACAGTCAGTGAGGTGCCAATGGGTTTCAAGAAATTTGAATAGACTGAAAGTAAAATGAACTGGACTAGTCTAGGAACTCCCTATAACCAAAAGGTTGTGTGTGTGTGTGTGTGTGTGTGTGTGTGTGTGTGTGTGTGTATTTATGAGCTGAATAGAAGCCTAAAAAATTCTTTCTGAAGGGTAGAACAGTGACTATTTGAAACTGGAAGCCACCGACTGTCACATCCTCTCCCACCTGCTATTGTATCACACAGCAGCTCGATACACTATGTAAAGCTCATCATCAGTGTTCTTCAATAGCTTTTCTCACAGAAGAGCATAGCAGCTGGACTTCTGGCCATACTGTGCTCTCCTCTAGTTCACCCTGGGCAGAAAGGGTGGGGGAATCCATGCTCTGGGGCCTACTGATGGCCTTAAGGAGGAACAGAAAGGAATAAATTCTCTGATGAAAACTGAATTCAGTCACACTAACTAAATACCCAAGTACTAGGTTGTAATTTCAATTCAATCTTGTAAAATTTTGAAGTCATACTTATTCTAAAAGTGAACCCAGCTGTTTGTAAAATGGTTTTTTATATGATTCAGAGGAAAGAAATGTTTACTTAGTTTTGCAGAAGTGATTTGAACGTTTTCAATTCTCAATCACAATCCATGGAGGAGTAGGACTTAGAAATTCTGAGCTAGTGGTGACAATGATAGCAATAGCTGTCCCTTCCATGCTGCCTAAACATCCTAAAACAAAAACTCATCACTTCCTATTCCTATGATGATCTGGATTTTAAGAAAAAGAGACACGCTATCCTCATTCAACCCTAGATTTGCAGATATCTCAAGAAAAGCTGATTGTGGGATCCTGGCTGATTTCCATTACTAAAGCAATGTGATTAAGTTCCTATAGGCTTTAGATAATCACCCAGGCTTTCTGGTTCTCATAATCAGGTCAGAGTTTCAATCAATGAAGCTCTTCTCACACTATTGCCTGCATAAAGTATTTCAGCACCAAAAGGCAAGCACTACAGTGAAGCTGAGCAATAGCCTTTAAGATTCTTACAACTCAACCTATAACTCAACTAAAATGACAGCAGAATCTAGCAGAGCATGGGCAATCCCATGTTAAGGCATGAAGGTCAGGGGCACACTTGGGAGAACCAAACAGAATGAGTCTGCATGATGTTTTATTGTCTACTAATTGTAATGCTCTTTCTCTGAGACAGAGTCCCCCTCATCCTAATTAAGCTGTCTGAGCTTTAACAGCTTCTATTCTAGCCAAAATTTGCTAGGTGAGTTATTTAGCCAATTTAAGTCATGTTAAAAGTACAATTAATTTCCCATAAAACTAAGTCTGTCAAGGTATCTTTCTGCTATAAAAGCAAAAAGAAAGAAATAGAAATGCAGAAGTGAAAGCAGCTTGGGTAACTCACCCTTGATCTATCCACTCACAATCAATAAGAATATTGTATTTGGGACAGAGAACGGAGGGAGATAATTAGAAGCAAAGATCAGCGATGTGAGAGTTAAAAAAAAAGTTCCAGTGCCCGTCATGGGAGACATTGAAGATATTAACTCCTCTCTAAGACTATTGTGCTGAATGACTCTGGGGAAAAGCTGTAGGCAGCCTTTCTCTGCTGCACAGGGATAAAAAATGGAAATAGAAGAAAAATGTGTTGGGAAGCAGAGAGGTGAGCAGGGTGGGAAGAATAGGCAAACAACAAATAAATCTCCTGATAGTGTTTTGGATTGATAGATAACACTTCGTTCTAAAGCATTTCTCAAAATCCCACACACATAGTTTTACCAAAGAAATGTAAACCCTCCAGGAATAGAAGAAAATTTGGGAAGGACGAGGTGCAAAACATGCTCTTATGGACATGGAAAAGAGGTAATTCAGTCCAATTTCTGTTGGCCAAAACATTATAGAAAGGATCCCGGACTCTTGAATTCCCCCAAAGTCCAAGAAAAGCCCTATTTCTTTTATTGACTCATCTGTCTAGCACTCCATTTGTTTGGTTGAAAGGTTGAGTCACAGCCCTCCTGGGAATAGACTCTGTCCTAGAAAACCATGCTATAACAAACGTTGTGGCCAGTTCCCTAAATCAAAGGCTAGGAAAACCTTGACTTGCTCTAAAGCTGTATTTCCTCAGAGCCACGTTCTGAACCTGGCTCTAAGCATCCATTTTATGGTGAGTTATTGCCATAAAATCTTCCACAGAAGCAGGAAGCCCTTGAAACATTTCAAAAGTTCATGTTCCAAAGGGATAAGACACCAAGATCACAATTCACAACTAAAAACTTCACTGCAATCAGAGTAACATGCTCATTCCCACCAGAAGACTTCATATGGTATCTCTGTATACCTCTCCTTAACCTTTCTATAGATACAAGCCAGTTGTATTGTTCTGGAGCACTTTTACATGCCATCACATTTATATATTTTATCCCTTTTAAGAGCTGAGACATTATTTTGCAGGCCACACACGTACATAACCAGAAAACAAATGTTTCTATTCCTCCCCCACTCATCCTCTGAGAACACAAACATCCTGTAAGATCCTTGGAAAATGTTCTAGACAGCAGCACAGAATTTCTCACCAAAAAACAAGATATAATCAATTCTCTTAGTCACTGCTCCACTTTTTAATGTCTATTGCTTTTATACTTTGTGACCAGCATCAACAGTGGAACTTCTTCTACTTCATGGCCACCATTAAAGATGGCACGAAAAATGGCTACTGCTCATTTTGTTTGCTGGCACTGGATAGGAAATCATCATTCATGTCTGATACCTGAATCTCTCCCTCCACTGACTCCATACCTACTATAACCCACTCTAATAGCTCCAATATTCCCTTTATAATTGTAACTAATCCAGAAACCTCTGTTGCCAAGCATACCACCAACAATGGAACTACCATGACACTTCTCTAAGGACTAGTGATTTTATCATGGCTCTACTGATAACAATGATAAATTTCTTTATAACTTTGATCAATCTTTTATTGTAATCCTATTATGTCAAAAGCAAGGTAATCTCTTCTCCACCATGATAGACTGACAAATGGCTGCAATAAAAACATAGTTGCTCTTGCAGTTAATATATATCCCTTACCTCCATATTCAAGTCACAGTTATAGTTAACAACCATTTTCAAATCAAATCTGGAGACCAGATCTCCCCTCCATTTCTATTGCTACATCTCCCATTTAGTGCATGGTCATCTGAACCCTGGCTTTTGTAAAAACTTCTTGGGTGGGTGCTTCTGCTCACTTTGTTGCTTTCTGCTATCCCTCTCCATGAGGCACTAGACAGTTCCTAAATATAACTCAGACTCTAGCACTCCCTGTCTTAGAAGCACCAGTATTTCCTGTCTTACTCCAACTCACACACCCTATGTGATGAGTTCCAGCTAATTCTCTAACTTCACTGCACGCACCAACTTGTCTTCAGTTACTTGGCCCTTTGCTGTTTCCCAGATAGACATATAATACCTCTGCTCAGTCTAAGCCTACTGCAGATTGGAATCCCATAGTGAGAAAGAGATGCACAAATATGTCTTTTCTTTCTTTGATATCTCTTCTGAATATTCTTCATGCTGTCCTCTGTGTTGTGCATCCTAGATCATTCTATGGTGAAAGGGAAAAAAGAAGAAAAAACATAAAGAGAAAAATCTTCAAAGACTGGCACCAATAGCATCTTTAGTGAAGTGGTCTGCCCCAAGCAGACATGTGAAATGTACTTTCCTTCCTTGGCATATCAATGGGTTCTTCAAAGGCTATGACCATCCCATCCCTTCAAAGGCTATTACCATATCACCTCTCACTTTGCAGAAATAAGTATTCATCCTCTGCATACTGAGACCTTTTTGATCTCTTTTACAACTGATAAGACTCCTTCTATAGGGATATACTAATTTCGCCAGACATTTACAAACCCTTCTCTAAACAGGTCATGATCCAGGAGGCCATTGTAGGCCTGAGTTATCTCTCCTCTCCCTCTTATTCTGAAGGAGAGGTGAAGGTCCCCATGGGTGATAATGCCTTCTTTAATGACCTACTCAGGAAGTCTAGCATATCACTTTATAGTGGAAGGGAAATTTGCTGCCTCAGCCTCAGCTGAAGGCACACTGTTTCCTTCTTCATTCTTATCACAACACACACATTCTGGCAGTTCCAGTCTTTAAAACATTTTACACATAGATAAGTCTATCTTATAAGTATATCACTCTTCATTAACGCCACTTTGATCAATGAAGAAAGTAGGGTATATTCAAAATTAATAGGTAATAGTTCAAATTAAATGGTTGAGCATTTATAGTTATTCAGTTGCAGAAAAGAATGTTGGTTTGAACCATTCGGCATAGATGCTAATTTATGAGTCCACAAAGGAGAAGATAAGGGCATAGATTTTATAAACATTTCAGAGTTTTTGTTTTCAGGGTTTATTATAGATCCCAGTAGAGCATAGAGTTGACATCGGCATCTAAATAAAAGTGAAAAATGATCTGGAAAGATACTTAACCCACCATTTTCATAGACCCTGATGTATTAGTTAACTTTTCATCTTTGACAAAGCATCGAAGATAATCAATTTATAAGGAGGAAATGTTTATTTTGCCTCATAAGAGTCAGAAAATTCAGTTTGTGTCAGTTGGCACTGATGTTCTTAGGTAAGACAACACCCTGGCAGTAACTGTGTGGTAGAATAGAGCTATTTATTTTTACCTTATGGATGGTACCCAGATCCAAATATCTCCTTTAAAAGTATTTCTCCAATGGCCTAGACACTTCTCTATATGTCCCACTTTTAAGGTTCCTCCCAACTGTGTCATGAGCAGGGTCCTAGGCTTTTAACCATAAGGCTCTTAGGAGACACCATACCATACCATAGCACTCTGATGTTCTTGTTACAGTGCCCTTTGTAATAATACACAGGCCTCTCGAAGCTCACCTGGAGAGAAAAGCTGTATTCTCAAGTACTCAGTTCTGGGAGAGTCAGAGGCACCCAGCAAGTCACATCCCCAAAATACCAGGTTGCTGGGACCAGAATTAATGCTAGATTAGCATTACGTATGGTAACTTACAGTTTTATTTAGCCGAGCAAATCAAACGAGTCCTTCTTCTTGAACCAGCCAGTTGAAAGCCTCATTTTCTTTGATTCTTAGGAAATATCTTTCTGACAGGAGACCTCCAATCAGAGCAACATGGAGAAAGAGGAGGAGGGGAAGAGGATGAAGAGAACAGAGGAGGGAAGAATAAGAAAAGGAAAACATGACAGGACTCCCATGGTAAATATCTGATGGTCTCTTTCTATGATCAATCTACATTGCAATTATGGAAAAACACAGATTATGAAATAAAAATCCTAACAAGCCCAGACCCAATGCTACATACCGGGCTGTTATCACATCTTTGGGAAGGCAAGGTGGGAGGACTCTTAAGTTTCAAGCCACCCTGGCCCACCTAATTAAGGTAGTTTGAGGCCAGATTAGCCTACATAAACATGGTCGTTAAAAATGTATCCTAACAAAGAAAAATTATATTTTTATATGTTTTAGAATCTTTCTTAAAAGTCATCTATTACAGAAGATAAAATGTGAAATAAAAATAACATCTAGCACTTAAAACAACTGGCAGAATTTAACTTTTTAGCTCAATATTATTTTACTCTGGGTGCAATGCCTTCCTTACCAACTGTGATGACTAATCTTGATTGTCAACTTGATTGTCTCTGGAATCTATTAAAGCCTAAGCTGTTTGGCACTCCTGAAAAGAAATTTTTTTTCTGAGAGTATTTGAAGCAAGAAGACCCTACTAACTGTGAGGGGCACCTTCTGGTGGCACTCCAGAAAAAAAAAATATGGAGGAAGGAAATGCTGCTTGTTTCCCGTTTGCTCTCATTCTCACTGAGCAGTCCATCCATCCTGTTGCTGACACATTCCTTTATTGGTATTAGAACCAGCTTCTTTGGTGTGTCTACCTTAGACTGAAGACTGGCTGCTCTCCAGGAATCTCAGGCCTTTAAACCGGAACTCCTGAAACACTCAGCCCCATGCACTAAACCACTACCAGATTATGCCTAGACCATACCCTGTAAATCAATTTAATAAAGCGTGTGTGTGTGTGTGTGTGTGTGTGTGTGTGTTTTATATCAGTTCTATTTCTGTTCCTTTAGAAGACCCTGACTCAACACCAGGCACCAGCTGTGGTCATGTGATCAGGTCTCCTCAGATACATAGTAGGAAAAGTATTGACTACTAAGAAATTGAGGGAATCAAGGTATGACGCCTCCATACTAGATTTTAAGAAATACACATGTTTTATAGGACAGAGGACATTTTAAAACCTGCCCCCAAGTAAGTGAGGCTTAAATCATTCCAATTCATAGCTGTCCATGAACATGCCTCTCTTAGGTTGACCCGAGGCAGGCACTATGGCGTTATATCTTAATTCCTGTACCTGTTCCAGAGCTCAATCATGACCTTTCTATAGGTACCTATATATAGACCTCAGAAGCACCAAGATCCCATTTACCTGATTGGTTCAGTCTCACACCTCAACAAAATGACCCTGTCAATGAGAGTGTGCATAATATTTCCTGCTTCCAGGAACAGAAATGACAAATATATTTATGTGGTTGTTTTTAAATGAAGTACTAATACTTCCCCTCATGGGCAAAATAAAAGACATTTGTTTTGAGTCTGATACCTTTTTAGAACATGAGCAGGAACAAAAAAAAGCAATGTTTCAGTCTAATTTAATAACTTTCAGCTATATAGGATCAGCAAGCTTGAGGTCAAGTCCATTACCTGCCATTTCTAAAACACATTGCAAGTTACTGCTAAGTATGTCCTGTTTGGGGTCTGCAGAGCCAGAAGAGATCATCCCCAGATGCACTAATTAGGAGGTCGTTCCAGTGGACAGATAAACCTTGCCATGTTGCTAAAGGTATATTCATACACAATGGCTGGGAGCAGAGTATGCAACACTGACTGCAAACCCTAGTAAAATATCAAACAGTAAGCCCACAGGGGTGACTTCACCTGTTTGCCTTGCTTGATCTAAAGCCAGGGAAGAGCCAGACACCAGCCATAAATTCAAATGAGCATTTAAAGCTTCTACATTGATTACTACATAAAAAGACAGAGGGCAATTGTATAATCACCTCGCACACAGATAACTAAATATATTGCCCTTATCAGATTCACTGATGTAAAACACACAGCCCTTTCTTCCTGAAATAATGCTTGAAAGCAGCTTTATGTATCTTTCTTACAAATGTAATACCTAGCAAATAAATGGCAGTCCTAGAAGTCAGCTCTTTGGGTCAGATAATGACATATATAAACTAATTTGTTGTGGTGAACTAACTGCTAAAGAAAAGAAGAATTAAAGCCTGGGTTGTATTTATGTCTTTTACATGTATATCAAAACTGTTTTTGAAAGTCAATATCAATAATTGGCTTTCCTCCCAAATTGTTGGACTTCTTCTGTTGTATTCATATATATAAACAAAATCCACAAGGTGGCATAAGTTGGCATAGTGGCATATGGAATATATTGAAATTCAGAAGGTATTAATTAACACCCGAACCTACATAAATTGCCATATAGGATAGCAACTATAAACAAAAATAACTCTCTCACATAAAAATTAGAAAGTAAGAACATCCTTTATGCCAATAATACATTCCTAAAAATTCTTCATGAAAACCTGGGCTAGTATAAAGTTGAAGTCATAATTTAAATTCAGGATTTATATACTTTACTATAGAAAATATAAGCATGATTTCTAGAATCTAGAATAGCAATGTAGAGTATCCTTCTCCTTTGTTGGGTAATTTAGACAGATTAAAAAAAAAAAAAGATTCTAACCCCAATGACATTTCCAAATGCTCACACCTTCTCCTGTGACTGTCCACAAGAAAATCAGCTTGCTCAGAACCTCATGAGATTTCAGGGTCCTGTTCCTTCAGGCTCACCATCTGTTTAGTGAGCACAGCCTCTCAAACTACAGTTCCACCTTGACTATAGTATCTATGTCTAACAGAATGGCTAGATGTAGGACTTTGTCCTTCTATTGTAGCATATTTTAAATGAATAGCAATCTATTTGATTTTTAAGCTATTCGGCCAGTTGCTAAAGAATTCTGGGTATATAAAAGTCATAAAAGCTGGAACTTTTAATGGTGTGGTTTTTCCACAGCAGACTGAGACTTCAAAGACTGTCCTTTTCATGTTCTTTGAAAGTCATCTAAGGTGGATTCAACTTGATTTTTATAGACATCAGGTGCATAGTCAACAGACTTCCCCACTGTTACTAGGCAATGGAGCGGTAATAGAATTAGGAGGTCAATATTAGACTGCAGGGTTGGTGAGAACAAGAAGCTGAAGCGAGGCTTGCTGCTTCAAGTATGAGCTCAGAACAGTAGTATCAGCATGATCTGGAAATGGATTGTAAATGAAAAATCTTGTGCTCTGCTCAAGATCACTATAATCCCAGCCCTGGAAGGCAGGGCCAAAAATGATTGATCTAGTAAACCAAGAAATAACCATAAAGTCAGCACCGACAACCAATGAATTAACTTAGAATTCTCCATTCCACTCCCATTTCAGCAAAAGAAGCGAAGAATCAAAAATACTAAACAATGTCTCTCAAAAGTCTGGTTGAACTAGGATAGTATCCAATCTTGAGTGCTTAGCCACGACACTGCACTAAAACCAGTAAATAATAATGAGCCCTATATCATCACCTTATGCATCTATAGTGTGTCAGTCCTGTAAAAAATTGTTTAGTTTTCAAATGACCTTTGGATACCATTTCTGGTGGTTTGAAAGAAAATGGCCCACAAAAAGAGTGGCACTAATGGGAGGTGTGGTCTTGTTGGAGGAAATGTGTCACCGTGGAGATGGACTTTGTTGTCTCAAATATGTTCAGTTTCTCCGACCACTTCCTGTTTCCTGCCAGATGTATAACTCTTAGCTACTTCTCCAGCAACGTATCTGTCTGCACACTGCCATGTCCCACCATGATGATAATGGACTGAACCTCTGAACTGTAAGTGAGCCTTTATAAGAGTTGCCATGGTCATGGTATCTCTTCACAACAACAGAAACCCTAACTAAGACAAAAGGTAGTACTGAGGACTGGGTATTGCTGTGATGGGACTGACTATGCCTTTTGTTTGTTTGTTTGGACGAATTTAGACTATGCTACTTTGACTTAGAAAAGCAGTAGAATGTTCTTAAAGTACTGCTTAATTGTCCATACTAGTAGTAGCATGGAAGACAATGGTGCTGATAGAGATTTGAACTGTCAGTGGGTGACTCAAGAAGTTTCAGAAAAGAATAATTTTAGTATGTTGCCTAGAAACCATTCTTGTGATATTTTGGTGACAAATGTGGCTGTATTTTGGCCCTTGTCAGGAAAATTTGTTGTATGATAAAGTGAAGAGTTTTAATTCCCTTGGCAGAAGAAATCTCAAAACAGCCTAGTATAGACTCTGTTTTATGGTTACTAGTGTTAACTCTAATGAAGATATATAGTAAAATCGAGCAAGAAGAGGAAAGAAAAATATTTGAGGGGAAAACTACCACCAGGAAGTGGAAAGGAGCTAAGTCCTGTGTTCAAGGAGATAAAAAGATTGAGAAGTGGAATAAAGGGAGTGGTTAAATCAGGGAAATATCACATCCATCCAAGTTTTCATCTTGTGAAAAGAAATTAAAGAAAAGCCTGGGTCTGGGTGTGGTATTGCAGATATAACTGAACAATGGGGCCATGTTCCAGCTCCAGTAAGCAGCAGAACTTGGCAGCTTCAACCATATCACTCTGGAGTTATGAATAGGAGAAAGGGAATATGTAAATTTCCTCTGAGACTAAGGAATGCCACTGAGGCCAGGCATATGTCAGGGGTTTCCCTGAATGGAGGCCTAGAGAAGCCACTGTAAAGCTGTGAAGGTGAAACCTGGGTAGCCTTGGATACCACAGGATGTTGGAGATGCCAGGGCCAGGAGATAGCTGCTGAGGAAAAGCTGCTAACATGGAATGGAGCCAGCTGAATAGAGAGAAGTGTATGGCAGTCAACAAAGCTGAAAGGAGTTGGAGATCTGAAGAGCGTTTTGACATCAGATATGAAGATGCAGAGTTTGGAATTCAGCCAGCTGGTTTTCAGTCTTGCTTTGGTATGGTTTCTTTACAATACTCCCTTCCCTATGTTTTGGAACAGTAATGTAAAATCTGTGCCGTTATATTTCAGAAGTATGTGATCTGTTTTCATATTTTAATTCCATAGGGGATGACAGTTAAGTCATTAATCTCAGAAGACACTTTGAACTTTATACCTTTAAATAAGGTTGAGATTGGTATACAATATGGGGACTTTTGAAGTGGACTGAATGCATTAAAATATGGCTTCAAGTCTTAGGAGGCCATGGAGTAGAATGTGGTGGTTTGAAATAAAATGGCCCCCAAACGAGTGGCACTAATAAGAGGCATGACCTTGTTGGAGGAAGTGTGTCATTGTGGAGGTGGGCTTTCAGGTCTCATATATGCTCAAGATACTGCTCATGTCTCACATCATTTCTGCTGCCTGCAAATGCAGGTCTCTCAGCTACTTCTCCAGCACCGTGTCTGCCTGCCTGCCTCTGTGTCACACCATGACCATAATAGACTGAAACTCTGAACTATAAGCGAGCTATCACAATTAAATATTTTCCTTAACAAGAACTGTCAGGGTCATGATATCTTTTCACAACAATGGAAACTCTAACTAAGACACAATCCCTGAGGTATAATAAAAATCTTTTAAAGTTTTAAATATTCAATTTGGGATGTTCTAGTTCCTAAGGATGTAATCACGTTCTAAGAATTAAAAGAATATATAAACTATATGTGTGTGAATATATAAAGTAGTATCATTGTTAATAGAAAACAAATTCAGGGGAGTCAGGTCCTGTTTACCATGCTCCACCATCTGTTTATCACTCCTGATACACAACAGAAAAGCCAGTCTTTGGGAATCTTCATTGGTAATTATGGTTATGATTATGACCATTAAGACAGAAAGCTGATGTCACCGACTTCTACCAAGGAGATTTGTTTTATATTCGTCATAGTTTTTTCTTAAACCAAGACAATAATTTCTGACGGTAAAAATATCATTTTGTTATTTATCCCTATCAAAAATATTTTAATAGATGTATGAAAACTGCAAGCTTACCAAAAAGATGAATTCTAAAATCAAAGAGAGAGCTCTGAGCAAAATTTGTCCATATTTGTGGAATAATGCACAATTAAAATTCTACCCCAAGGAAAAATAAGATCCAGCTTGGAAGCTATTACAAGAAATTGCTGCTGTAGCTTCTCCAATTTCATGCAAAGTATCAGTCATTTAGCAAGCCAAAGACATTGCCAAATTTACACTAATATGTCCTATGACATAAATATTGTTTTAGATAAGTTTAGACATTTTTAGACTTGAATCTCTTATGCTTGTCCACAAAGCAAGTATTTTATTTCCCCAAATTATAATAAATAAATCCATTCCAAACACGCATATGACCTATCTTCATTAACCTTTAGTTGGGTATGATTGCATTACTTTTTTCCACAACCCCAGGGACAAAACCAAATAATAATAAGCAAGCAGTTGTAACATAATTTCACTTTTCCTAAACAGTTCAAGAAACTGTGATGTTACATATAGTCACTATGAATCATACTGTGTTATAATCAAAAAAGGAAATTCAATTACAAGCTGTTATAAATTAGTAAGTTGGATGCAAATGTTTTATTTCTATATGCTTCAAAAGATTGTGTTAGCACTAATTACTCAGAAAATTCTGTGAACTCAAATCCTTTATTCCTGAATTCTTTTGTTAATCTTCATTTAAAAAGAAATATATGAGACAAAGAATAAAATTAAATAAAGTGTTTTAATAATTTTGTAAAAAATTATCATATTATTGTAATATTGTTCCACTAAATTACATAACTATATTTATTAATTTAGCTTTTAAGCTGAAGAATATAGTGTTTCTGATCTTCTAAAAATCATTCTACATCTCTAGAAGGACATGGAACCACTTGTTTTGTTATATTAGAGACTGCTGTGATGTTTTGAGATGAAGTTGTGTATCTTCCCACACAGTCTCAATTGATTGGCTTCCCACACTGATGAGCATAGGGATCTTCATAAAATTTTCAGCTCACAAGCTCTTTTATTCAAGATGTTTTATCTACTCAATGCTCCAAATCTTATTTTGCAAATGCTGTGGTAAGATTTTAAAAGTGAGGAAAACACATTCTTTATACTAATTAGAATGGAACACACTAGGCCCTTGACAATCATTTCAGACAGTACCTAGAACTTTCACAACCCTCGTATTTTTATGTATTACCATAGAGACTTCCAAGCCTGTGCAGAAAGCAGCCTATTCAAGGAGGGTGTGGGGTGCTGGGGAGCCAGTTATGTTCGTCACCATACTTATTTGCCTAATCACCAGCATACCAGCTTCTAAGATCTCACAAGGCAAATGCATGCCACAGAAAAATTGTACACTGTTTTTTTTGATATGTATTTTCAGTTTCATTATGAAGAGGAAAAACAAAATGTTAGCATGTATATGTCAAAATAGCAGATTATACAGGATGTTCTCGAGGAAGCAAGCAAGAAGTTCAGTGAACTACTGTGCTCTCTCTAAAGTCATTGATGGGTGATAAAGAGGATGACAAGACATCTGCAGATAGCTCTCAGTACAGTGCTGTTCCGTACCAAAATGATCAAACCACACATGGAGAGAGCTTAAAAGTTCTATAAGAAGATTAAAGAGTTAGATTCATTTCAGTTTAAGGGGAAAAAAATACAATGTCTATATAAAAGAAAAGAATGTATTTCTGGTGAAGAGTAAGTAATTGAATATTTTCAGTTAAGATGAGATTAATCTGATAGTCAACAACATGCTTATTTCAACATAAATTCTGCTATTCGTATAAAGATTTTGTTATGGGTACACATTTATAAAAACACTGCAATAAAATAACTGGTTGTGAAAACATCTAACCTGATAATGTAGTACAAAATGAACCGAGTTTCCAATTAAAAGTAAGAAGAGAAATTGAAGGCAATGTTTCTTTTTCATCTGTCTAAAGAGATATAAAAAATATATTATTTCTAACACAAAAACCAGGGAACTGCAGAGATCCTGAAAAGTGATTCCAAACTTTGGTCTCTCTAGGGCCATTGGCTGGTTGTTGAAGAATTGACTGAGCTACTAAGTCAATAAAGTGAATAAAGGATGGGATGATTTTTGTGAGACTAGAGAGAAAGTTAAATTCAGGGCTCACCAAAAGGGAATTTTGCTGAACCAATCATCCTATATATTAAAAGTCTAAAAGACTGGATCTAGAAGGGGAAAGGTAAATTGAAATAAAAACTATATCCTGTGGTACTAAAATCTATATATACAACTCTTTCATGCATGATATATGATTTCCATATAACTTTCATACATTCTTCATGAACTATAATCATTATTAAATGGCTTCCAACAGCTAATGCATTCCAAATTCTTTGTAAATAGTGGCCACATTGTACTTTAGGTATTAATGATAAGAAAAAAGTGTTAACATTCAAATACACTTTTCTAATATTTTCAGACTGCAGTTATTTTAATCCTCAGATGCAGAAATGGATGTGAACCAAAGGTATACACAGATCATCTCCAGGAATGCATAAAACCTGCATATAACTGATGAATAATTTTAATGTGTACACATATGATGTGTATACATACAAGAAGACAGAGAAGACGAGACACACAGAGAGAGACAGAGAGGTAGAGAGAGAGAAAGAGAGAGGGAGCATGCAATGGAATCAGCATGTGCATGGAGGTCAGAAATTGGGTGTCAGTCCTTGAGTTCCACCTTGTGTTTGAGGCAGGGTCTTAGGCCAAGATATCTGGTCCAACAACTTCAGGGGATTATCTTTTCTCCACCCCCAATCTCACTGTGAACACACTGAAAGCACAAACGTGTGCTACATCGTAAAACGTTGCATGGGTTCTTGGGATCTGAATACTACTCCTTATGTTTACACACACAAAAAAGAAAACAATTTATACAATGAGCAGTTTCTGCAGCCCAAATGAGAAGTTTATTCACATCCCAGTATCAATATAGTCCATCCCATTAGAAAAGTCAATAATAGTTAATATGTCTATTTTAAGGAATACTAAAATGACTTTTGATAAAATTTAATACTCATTTATGAGAATTGTAAACATTATATAAGAAACCTTTTCATTATATATCACTTAAAATTATATTAATATGAAATATTTACATACCTTATTACCAATAAAAATGTTGTATGGTATCACTTAATTTTACATTGTATTAAAATTTATAAATATACAGGATGGTAAGAAAAATAAATATAATTATAAAACTATCACTATTCATAGAAAATTTGAATGAATAAAGAAAATTCTAAAAATTCATCAGTGAATCTAGAAAATCAACTGTATTTTTTGTTTTTAGTATTTTCAAGAATATACTTTCTCTAGTTAAAAAATCATCCTATGTCAGTGAGCTTCCACTAGCCCAGATTGGCTGATTCTGTGCATTTCCACATCATGGTCTTGACCCATTTGTTCATATTATCACTCCTCCCTCTCTTTGATTATACTCTAGGAGCCCAGCCTAATGGTTAGTTGTGTATCTCTGCATCTGCTTCCATCTGTTTCCTGATGAGGATGCTAAATTTTCTGAGGTTGTGGACTATAGATTGGTTATCCTTTGCTTTATATCTGGTATCCACCTATGAATGAGTACATACTATATCTGTTTTTCTGGGTCTGGGTTACCTCACTTTGGATGGTTTTTCTAGTTCTGTTCATTCACCTGCAAATTTCAAGATGTTTTTGACAACTGGGGAACCTGCATAGGTTTGAACTAGCCTCCCTGAATGCAGGTAAAAATGGTGTGGCTTAGGAAGTTTGTGGAGCCACTGGCAGTGGAACCAGGATCTAACTTTGGAGTGCATTCTCTATGGAGAGATACCATGCTTAACCTATGCTTGGCGTGGGGATGTTACAGTTGTGTAGCTTGGTCTTCTTATGGGACTCCTAAGAATGGGAGTGGGATATATCTCTGACTCTTTTGCCTGTTTTTCATATTCTTTTCTTTCTATTGGGTTGCCTTGACCAACCTTAATATGAGGGAAGGTACCTAGTCTTACTGCAACCTGATATGCCATACTTGGCTGATATCCACGGGAGAATTGCCATTTTCTCAAGAGAAACAAGGAGATATGGATGGAGGTGGGAGTAGAGGCACAACTGGGAGGGGAGAAGAGAGGAGAAACTGCTGTTGGAATGTAATATATGAAAGAAGAATAAATTAAAATTTTTATAAATTTAAAAAAGAAACAAATTTTAAAAACTTTAGATACATTTTCAATGGCATCAAAAATGTTAATACCTAGGTAGTAAATATGATACCTGATATGTAAGACTTCTTTACAAAAGAGGCTAAAATTGTTACTGAGAGACTAAAGAAAGCCACCAATGAAACACACCTTCTTTGCATATTAGAAAATGACTAATTTGATCTGCAAGTTCAAATTTATCAGCCCATTTCTTTTGTATATAATGTTCTTGACACTCTAAATTTAAATTTTAAGTATGTCAGAAAAGACAACATACCCTTTCAGTAAAAATAACAATAAGAACTTGATACAGTAAATATCAAAATTTAACATGTGTCAATTAATTATAACAAGATAAGCTTTGTCAATGATTAATATCTGTATCATTGGTGTAGAACAGGAAGCCAAAGGGCTTAGTTAATGGATTATAGTTGCTTTATATTAAAGTAGGTCTTCAAATGGCTCACAAGATATGAGCAAAACTGGGTAATTGTGTAGCTATATTTGAAAAAAACAGTGACTCTCTAGTACATATTTGATATAAAAACCCATTAGAACTCCATTGTAAAGATTAAAACAAAAAATAAATATAAAGAATATAGTATACAATGATCTCAGGTAGAAAAAGTCACAAGAAACTACAAAATTATGAAAAGTTATAAAAACTTGAACTTATTTTTACCAAAAGACATATTCAATGAAAAGAAAAGGCAGGCCATTAATAAGCTGCACCAAGTTAAGTAACATAGGCTTCTTGTCTGGAAAAGATGTAGGATTCATAAATCAAAGAGCAGAGCTCTTCAAGAGAAAATGGGGAGATATTTTAATAAGTATTTCAGGAAACCAAATGGCTAATCAGCTTATAACATGCTGCTCAGCTGAAAAACAAATAGGGAAGTACATATGAAAAGTTTATCAGGGCAATTTTGCAGATTTAGTGCAATGTGATGGCAGAAGATACAAAATCATCCCACATTAGTTCAGAATTACGTATAATAAAGGATTGTTTATGGAGACTTACAGATCACTGTCTTAGATCACAATCCTCTGCATGCACAGGGAATAGAAACAGAGTCTAGCAGCCGAAAATGAGAGTCAGAAGCAAGATAGAAAGCACAGGCTTTACAGCTGCATTTATAGTATAAGAGACCATGCGCAAGTGGGCTAGTATCTTAAAGGCTATTGGCTGAAGGAGTTGAAGGAGTTCCCACAGACCCTCCCACTTTTGTTTAAATAAGAGAGTTCCAAACCCAATACAAAACTATATACACTAGGAACAGATAACAAATATAAGATTAGAATTACAACCAGTATAAACAATATTAAGCAAGGAATGTATGCTAAATGTTTTGCTAAACATTCTATTCTAAGGAGTCTAAGTCTTGTATTGGAAATGTCTTGGCTAGATCATAAGAGGACAATTGCAGGGAGCCATACGCTTGCATCCTCGCAGTTTGGAGGTAAAACAATTCCATATTTGGCAATGCTTCAGGACTGAGCGTCCAGGCGCTTCCCGCATGCGCAATAATCTAAGTGTCCCTAACCAATCCCGAGGACTCTGGTGCCAGCGGGACTTAGCAGCCAATCAAGGCGTGAGTTGCGTCACATCTCCCTATATAAGCAGCCGCCATTTAGACCTCTCCCTCTCTCGCCTCCC
>PVIU01023888.1:0-26541 GCA_004026605.1 Ondatra zibethicus | reverse complement strand
ATGTAAATGGGGCAGTGAGGCGGATGAAGGAGCTTGCAGCCAAGCCTGACAGCCTAAGCTCTATTCCTGGCACCCACATGGGCTGAGGGGGGGACGAAAGCACAATCCAGGAAGTTGTTCCTTGATTGCCACACATGGATGAGGCACTTGCTTGCACACTTGGGGACACTCACACAGCAGACATACCTGATTCTAAAAAGAGGAGCCAGACATGGTGGTGCACACCCATACCTGTAATCTCAGTACTCAGAGAAATGAGGCCAGAGAGTCAGGTGTTTGAGGCCAGCCTGGGCTAAGTAGACTTTGTCCCCAAAAACTTCACATGATAATAACAATAGTAATAACAAATTTAAGGTAGGGATATAAGGAAACATAAAGGAACCTATTACAAGTGGACAAGATATATGAGAATTCACACAAAGGTATGTAAATGTTCCCTGTGAATACATCCTTGAAAGAAGCACAATATACCCGAGTGTGGAAGTGCCCACATTCCCAGCCTCCCAGAGCTGGGGAGATGAGGCAGGAGGTGCAGGAGTTCAGGGCTAGCCTGAGCTACAGGATGAGATGTTGCAGGATATTTGATCGACTGTGAAACTCCAAGACTGTGTTAATAAAATTAACCTTGGGCCAGGTGGCAGAATCAATGTCTAGTGACAGGAATTAGCTATAGAGAGGAGAGAGGAGCCAGGAATACGGCTAAAGAGATGTACAGGAAGAAGCAGGAAGGGACTTAGAGATTCCATTCTTTTATGGCTCAGGACAAGTGAAGACACACCTCTCTTGCTGGGTCTCTGGCCAAAAAAGAAGGTCAGCTGGTTGCTTCTTGGCTTTTCTGATCCAGCAGATTTTCACCCCGACATCTGACTCCTGAGTCTTTATTGATAAAAATTTAATGATATAGACTTAGTTAAAAACCTGCATTGGCAGCTGTGACCATGCTGGTGCCAACAGGACCAGAAATCCAGCCAGAGTGCGGGGCCATGGGGTGCTGATTGTAGGTCCTCAGGGCATAGATGGTAGTTAAATTTTCAGTAAATTCAGATGCAGCTGCTTATCTGTCAGAGACCAGCTTCGACAAGTATACCACCTACCCGGGTAGAGACGTGAGGATTAGAAAAATAAGTAAGGAGAACAAAGATGAGGGTGAAAATAATAAAACAGAAGCATAGGATAGCACCGGGAGGGAGTCCAGTGAGTACTGAAATCACCGCATTTATTTTTCCATACACTTTTATATCCCAATACAAAAGGAGAGAGAAGGCAAAAGACTGCTTTAACATGACACAAAGGACAACCAGAACAGTTACTTGTCCCAATACTTGAGACATCAAGTCATTAATTTTTGAGAAAAGCCTTCAGGCAGCGAACCCACCCTAGACCAAGTATCCTGAAGGCAGCCACTCCCTAGATCAAACCTCCTTTTTCAAAAGAAGGAGCAGAAGTAAGCTTGAATTTCCTGACCTTTGGTCAAGGTGGAGCCGATCTACTTGTATGGGCCATCTTAATGTCAAAAAGACCAAGCAACCACACCGTAGGTCAGGCTGTGTAGCCGCACTTGCTGTCAACAGCTCTGAGCAAGCTAAAACTCTGACCTTCAGACAAGGTGGAATAGGCTCACATTTTTGGGCCTTCACACTTATCTAAGAGTAAAACAACAGTGAGACCTGTCTTAAAAGGTGAGAGAGAGAGAGAGAGAGAGAGAAGAAAGGAAGAAAGAAAAGTGGGGGCTGGGAAGGTGTTCAGCATGTAAGAGTGTGCACTGATCTTATAGAGGACCCCAGTTAAGTTCCTAGCACTTACATTGAATTCCTGTCATTTTGCCTCCAGGAGATAGAGTGCTGTCTTCTAGAATCTGTACACACTCACACTCATATGCAGAGATGCACACATAAATCAACACACATACACATAATTTAAGGATAACTATTTCTAAAGGAGACAGCTGTGCTGGTGTGGTGTATGCCTTTAAGCCTAGGCAGATATCCATGAGTTCAAGGCCAATCTAGTCCACAGGAAGAGTTCCAGGCCAGCCAGGGCTACAAAGTGAGACCCTATCTCAAAAGAAAAAGGGGTGAGAAGGAAGCAAAGAAGGTATAGATTTCCCTGACATCCCATTTGTCTTGTCACCTGCACCCAGCAAAAACCCTAATGTTGGATGGCACTGCTGGCAAAGGCAGGGGAAGGGGCTCTGCATCCCTTCCTCCCTGCCTCCTCAGAGTGAAAGAAACTTATGTCTGAGGGGATGGGTGTGCTGATTAGCATGATTTACTCATGACGTGTTGTGCATATGTATTGAAATGTCACACTGTGGTTGGGGGAAGGGCTCAGCTTTGGAGCAGGAGCCCAGAATCTTCTAGAGAGGACTATGGGTCTGGGTCAGTAATAGAGCCTCTTCCTAGACTCCCCCAGCAAGGGGTTTCAGTGTGACTCATTGATAGAGCACCTGTTTTGAATCCCCCAGTGAGGGACTGGAGATGTGGCTCAGTGATAAAACACCTATCTAGGATTCCTTAGGGAAACATATAGGTGTGGCTCAGTGGTAGAATCTCTGCCTAGAATGCCCCCCTCCACCAGGGAGGGCTGGAGCCTTGGCACGAACAAGGTCCTGGGTTCTTTCCACTGCACAGATACAATGGGAGGAGAGGAGTCCAAAGTATATGATTAGGGGAATCACTTGTAAGGGTTAAAGTTAGCCTGTGAACCCCACTTGCTTAAGGAGAGATAACTTTCTGGAATGCTGGGGATTGTTGCTCAAGTAACATAACAAATCACATGTTTTTACTTTAATAAACAAGGCTGATTGCCCAGCTGCAGAGGATGTGCTTGCTCACATGTAGGTGGGACATATGTAGGCAGGAAGTACGTCAGGATGTGTGTTTGTCCCCATTGAAGGAAGTCGGAAAGTACATAGCCTCTGGGTTTGACCTTTATAGGCAAGCTGAATGATCTAATTCCACGCCATTTCTCTGTGAATCCCAGGTATGGATCTGGCCAGTGTCCATCTTCCTGGCCAGTATTTAATAAAACTTGCTTCAATTGGACAATTGCAGATTTGGTTTTTCTCACAATTTTTAGGTTTAAGATTTTCCAGAGGCGAGATTCTCTACCACATTCTAAAGCTGGACCTTTACTCCAGAACTCTGGGGCTGAGGGTGACTCAGAAGGCACATTCCTCGAGCTGTTCCAGGCTCGGAGGCTGCTGTGGGTCTTACAGACTACTGGAGTAAAGTGCAGTGCCGAGGAAAGCAGCAGCAACTGAGGCCACCTGTGGACTCACAGTCTGATTCTGTTCTGTTGGATCCCAGCTGGGATGTGGAGGGGGCTTGGGTTCCCAAATACTCTCCTCTCCAGGGCAAGAATTGAGACATCACTCACCCACTTGGTTAGGCTGTTTAAAAGTTTTGTCTGTCTGTGTTGTGTGTGTGTGTGTCTGTAAGGTTTTTTTTTTTTTTTTTTTTTTTTTTTTTCAAACATGGGAGCCAAGACTGATATGAGCCAGGCTCAGGTGAATGTGTGACTGTGAATTATGGTGGCCACTGCATTTTGTTCCTGACTGGTCTTGTTGGGCCCTAAAGCCCCATTGGGAGGAGGTCGCCCCAAGAAACACTCTCAGCGCGGTTGATGCAATAGCAAGAGGAATTTTTATTTTGCTGCCGCGGCAGAGGTCCCTCAGCCTCGAGAGGAGAAGGACCCCTACTTAGTCTATTACAGGCCCCTTTAAAGGAAAAAACCACAGACTCAAGGAGGAGGATAGAACACAATCAAAAGGGAGAGTCCAGAAATCATTTGTCAACTATTTTGACTAGTTCATTTAATGGTCAGCTAACTCTAATTGATCAGTGCTATGGTGGTTACTGGGTTGGTTGAGCAAGGAGAAACACTTGCAGGTCATCTGCAGGTCTTCTCACCCCAGTTCCAGAGTCTGAGTCTATTGAAGAAAAATTACAAAGGGGATGGAAAGTACTCAAAGCTCCAGTGCCCACGTGGTTGGATACCAGGGTCCTGGTTCCCAGGAAGTGGGGTGCAGTAATGCTGAGGTGCCCCAAAGTCTTTCAGTCTCCTCTGAGTGTATGAGCTTTCTGTGTCCCATGTTTATTGTTTTGTTTTTGCTGTCTCTCTCACTGCCAGCCACCACTGCTAGTGCCACTTGCCATGGCTATTTTGATGGCTGGCGCTCAGAATTTATCTCCTAGTTTTCTGGTCACTGGATTCAGCTTAGGAGTCAAATTTTTTTTTCTGGGGTGTGGATAACATTAAAATTGTTTTATGCTGTTTTACTTTATTGAAAATCTGGCTCTAGAGTTGGGTTATGGCTCTCCCTTCTCTAGACTCAGGTATTGTAATGCTTTTCCTGTGCGGTTCTAAAAGCAGCCAGTCCCAAGCATGGACGGTGGCGCACGACCACGCTGCTGGTCCCCGACAGCTTTCCCAGCGGCTAGCCGCCACTAGCCATGTGGTGGCTGAGGGCGGGTGAGAGACAGACATAGACACACCATACAGAGTGGAGGTTAAATATTTATTTAGTGGTTATGGAAGGGAAGGGAGAGGGGCAGAAAGGGGGAGGGGGAGAGAGAGAGAGAGAGAGAGAAGGGAGAGAGGCTGCCTCTCCCAGAGAGTGGGGACAGAGAGAGAGAGAGAGAGAGAGAGAGAGAGAGAGAGAGAGAGAGAGGGAGGGAGGGAGGGAGGGGCTAAGGCTGGAAGCTGGAAGGTTGTGGGCATGGCTTGTCTCTTAAAGAGACAGAACATTTACAGGTATCCTTATTTAAGTTTCTTCTATGTCCTGGGTCAGGTGATCTACCTGACTATGGCAAAGAAGAGAGAGCAAAGTAAAACAGTCAAAAAGATTATTGGTTTCATTTATTACCTAAGACTTTTGCTAAGATATAAACTTTATCTCAAGATTTGTAAGACTATTAAGTGAACTTTCTGTAGTTCAAGATTTATAAGTGTATATAAATCTTGGGTATGGTTAAAAATCTGTAATCAGTGAAAGAAAAGTTGGCTTAAAACTCCTAACACAGAGGGTTGATAGTTAAAATCTATACATAAATAATCTTAAAGGAACCATGTGATGGGACACCATCTTGGGATGCTAGCAACATGCGGCTTGCTGCCATCTTAACTTCTGTCCTCCATCAGGATAGAGGCAGTCACATGGCTGGTAGATACCTTTGCTAAGACTGGAGAGGGTGACTATCATGTGACTTCATCACCATCTTGATTGCAGGTGACCACATGGTATAAACCAAGCAAGGATGTAACAAAAGGTTTCCAAGGCATTTGTGATTAGGGCAGATTTTTATATGATAATTACTGTTCCGAAAACAAAGTCTTAAAAACAAGGTTTATGAAAGAAAGGATTTTAAAACAATGCTTGTTTAATAAACTATTTTTTTTTTTGGTCATTGTATTTCGAGACAGGGTTTCTCTGTAGTTTTGGAGACTGTCCTAGAACTAGCTCTTGAAGACCAGGCTGGTCTCGAACTCACAGAGATCTGCTTGCCTCTGCCTTCCAAGTGCTGGGATTAAAGGTGTGCATCACCATCACCTGACTATTGTTTAATAAACTATTAAAGCTGTACCCCCATGAGTTCATATACAAAATGCACCTCATGCTGGCAGCTGAACTTTTTTTTAAAAATATTTCTTATGGTTTATTTAACTTTATTTTATGTGCATTGGTATGAAGGTGTTAGATCCCCTGGAACTGGATCTTCAGACAGTTGTGAGCTGCCATGTTGGTACTGGGAATTGAACCCGGGTCCTCTGGAAGGGCAGTCAGTGCTCTTAACCACTGAGCCATCTCTCCAGTCACCCAGGTGATATTGTTATTTTAAACATGAGGGGTCATGGAGAACAGTTGAGATTTGGCACAATGTGGCAGGGCTAGAGTGCCTAAGAGAGTCCAGTTACAATGGGTGACAGTCACCAGAAACCCCAGTCACAATGCAATAGAGCTGGCTGGGACGTAGAAGACAGGCTGTGTCTGCCATCAAAGGTGGTGCCAGAGAGATGACCTGAGCTACTTGGGGAAGCCCAGAGGATTATGAATAAATCCCAGATATTGAGCACTGAGTTATTTACACTGTGGGGTCTGGACTGGCCTTTTATAGTTGTGCCCTGTTTCTTTCTTCTTGAAGAAAAAGAGGTGGTACTTTTTTAAAAAGGAACTTTATTTTTGATATTGCAGGAGCTTACACTTGAGAGCTTTTAATTTTTTTCCTTTGGTTTGTCAAAACAGGTTTTCTCTGTGTAGCCCTAGTGTTGGGGTCCAGTGCCAGCCTGGACCATAAATTATTTCTCAGAACCAGCGGGGAGGTGTGGGAATAAAGACACAACTCACATGGCTTTATTGGGAGGGAGCTTTCAGGGATCCCTGATGAACTCCTGAGTTCACATCCTGAAAATTTCCCACATTTATTCTCCAAACAGCTTTTATACTAAAACATAAACTGAGGGGGAAATTCATTAGCATTTTGTTTCCTAGGTAACCAGGTGAATGACTTTAGTTATGTTCATATCTTTCTATGCCCTCTCTGTCATGTCTTCCTATCTTTCTGCTCTGTACAGGTAAGCCGAATTAGCATCTCTTTTTCAGACATCCTCCAAATTACAATAAGGAGCAGAACAACATTAGCATATCCTGACCCTTTGTTTAGGATGGCGTGCATGTGGAAGGCTAGGTGACCACCTCCTGTGTGGCAGGTTCAACCTGGCCTGAAATTCTGGCTGCCATACAAAGTAGAAATATGGACCTTATAATATATGGTCCTATACCCTGGCTGTCCTGGAACCTGCTTTGTAGACCAGGCTGACCTCAAACTCAAGATCCACCTTCCTCTGACTCCCAAGTGCTGGGATTAATGGCCTGTACCACCAAATGCAGCCAATTTTAAACTTCTTTAAAAGGAAATCTGGGAGTTTTACAGAAAATCTAAATTTAAAAACTATATATTTTTAAAAGAAGGTATTTAAAAATATTGAAATTTATAGGACTATAGAACATTTAAAATTTATAAAATGTTTACCATATTGGGCCACTCACAACAACCAGGAACTGCAGATCTAAGGAATTTGGTGCCCTCTTCTGGTCTCGTATGTACCTGCACTCATGCACACATAACCCCACACAGAAACATGGTGTAACAAATGTAGTTTCAGGTTGTGTGCAGTTCTTGTTTGTGCAGAGACAGTGAGCACTAGTTACTAGGCAGCCACACTATCACACAGAACATTACAATAGTACTCTAGCACTGTATGGCTGGTGGTGTTGTTTTTTAGGTGTAGTATTTGAATAACTGTGGCCCACATAGGCTCATATATTTGATGGTTGGTCACCAGAAAGTAGAACTCTTTGAAAAGATTAGGATTGGGGGAGATGGCCTTTTGGAGGCAGCGTATCACTGGGAGTGGACTTTGACATTTCAAAACCTCATGTCAGACCTAGGCTCTCTCTCTCTCTCTCTCTCTCTCTCTCTCTCTCTCTCTCTCTCTCTCCCTGTCTGTCTGTCTCTCTCTCTCTCTTTACAGGTCAGGATACATAGCTCTCAGCTACTGCTCTAGCAACTGCATGGTTGCTGCCATGCTCCCCACCATGATGATAATGGACTAACCCTCTGATACTGTAAGCAAGTTCCCAATTAAATGCTTTCCTCTATGGGAGTTGCCTTGGTCATGGTCTTTTTACAGCAATAGAACAGTGGCTAAGACAGTTGGTTAAGTGGATTAAATGTATCCTTGATTTATGGTGTTTTCAACTCATCAAGAATTTATCAGGAAGTGACCTCTTTGTAAGTTGAGGAACATCTGTATTATCGAATAAAGGGGATAAAATTAAGGTAGACATTCTCTCAACTGTGTTAGGTTTATTTAGCATGGATTTCCTTGTTCTTCACAGCAAAATGAAATGGAGGCAGGAAAGAAAGATCATTAAGGGGGTATGAGAAAAAAAGAGGCCCATAACCCTGTCATCTGACAAGGAGTTTGAACATTTTAACTGCAATAACCTGCACAGTAGGATTGACTAACTGGGGCAACAAGGAATAAAGAAATGACAGTCACACAACCAGAAAAACTAGGATTTGATAGGTCATGTATGCTAATGGAGAAGCACCATTAGCCACACAGGAAATGTTGTGGGGTGTCCACCAGAGAAGACTACGCAGAAGCAAGTTTAATAGACAGTCTTTATTAGCTGGCTGGTGATTACACTGGGTATCTTAGTTAGGGTTTCTATTGCTGTGAAGAGACACCATGACCACAGCAACTCTTATAAAGGCAAGTATTTCATTGGGGCTGGCTTACAGTTCAGCGGTTCAGCCCATTATCAGCATGACAGGATATGGTGGTGTGCAGGCAGACATAGTGCTGGAGAAGGAGGTGAGAGTCTACATCTGGATCCACAGGCAACAGAAGGAGATTGAGAGTGACACTGGGCATGGCTTGAGAATAGGAGACCCAAAGTCTGCCTCCACATTGACACACTTCTCCCAACAAGGCCATGCCTCCTAATAGTGCCACTCCATAGAGACCAAGCATTCAAGCATATGAGTCTATGGGTGCCATTTCTATTCAAACCACCACGCTGGGTATTTGAGATCCCAGTTTAGCCTGGAGACCTTCTCAGGGTGAGGTTTCAAGGACCAAAACCAGGTCCTAGGCTGAAAGACTTCAGTTAGTAAGAACAGTTAGCCAGAACCACAACTCCAGAAGCCAAAAAGCATTTAGAGACTTTCCCAGAACTATGGCCTTTGATACATTCTTTATTTTTGTTTGGCAGGTTGTACTGTCTATGTGCTGAGTTTTATGGCCAAAATGGTACTTCCATTATGGAGTCATCTGTGATAAGATCTGAGGAACAGCTGAGGTCTGGGGTCAAGTTCCTGGTCTTAGTGAATAAGTCAAACTGTGGACTCATCCTGCTTTAAGGAGGAGTAGTTGGTTCCAAGGACCATTAATTTGACTGAATTAATCCTTTGTTTAACACAATTGGCCACACATTTTAATGTGAAGAACCCACTGTTACTCCAATCAGAATGAGAAACACAGGACCAGCCAGTGTTGGTAGCAGAGAAGTGCTGGACTCTAAAGTCCAATTACCGAGGAGGAGTCATCCCAAGAGACCACTCTCACACCACAGTTGATGTAAAAGCAAGAGGATTTTTATTTACTGCTGCGATAAAAGGAGAAGGACCCTGAATCACTGTCACAAGCTATTTTTAAAGCAAAAAAGCCATAGAAACAAGGGGAGAAACTCGGGGATTGTTTTTTAACTATTAGGATTGGCTTATTCAAAGGGCTATTAACAATGATTGGTCTGAGCCAGGGTGGGAGAGCAGTTGCCAGATCAGGCGAGGTAAGAGGGAACATCTGAAGGTCATTCTGACCCCATTCTAGGGACTGAGTCAAAACATCTGTGGACATCTGTGGGTTACCTTGTCCCAATTCCAGGAACGGAGCTCTAGTTGGAGAACATCCGCAAGGACACAGGGAGATGGAAAGTTCCCAACATTCCAGTATGTGCATGCGTAGTTGTTAGGTCCCAGTTACCAGGGGAGAGGGGGAGCACTAATGCTGAGAGGCCTCAGAAATGGCCTCAGAGTTGTCCTAGGGTTCTTCAGAAGTTAGCCATGAGCAACAGAGAGGAGACTGGTACCAATTATCTGAATTATTTCTTTGTTTTGTTAGTTCTTTTTTATCATGGTATTCTAATGGTCTTATGTCAACTTTACACATACATATACACAGAGTTATTTGAAATGAGGGATTCTTGATTGAGAAAATGCTTCCATAAGATCTGACTGTAAGACATTTTCTTAATTAGTTATTGGTGGGGGAGGATGTAGCCCATTGTGGTTGGTTCAATCCCTGGGTGGGTGGTCCTGGGTTCTGCAAGAAAGTGGGTTGCACAGCCCATGTGGAGCACACCAGAAAAAAATACCCTCCAGGGTCCCTGCATCAAATCCCTGCCTCCTGTTCCTGCTTTCTCTGAGTTCCTGTCCTGACTTCCTTTGATGATGAGCAGCAATGTGAAACTTTAAGTCAGATGAGCCCTCACCTCCGAAGCTTGCTTTTTGGTCATGTTATTTTGTCACACCAATAGTGATTCAAACTAAACACATGGCAAGATTTCTTTTAATTACTCTTGATTGATTAGTATAGGAACAACATGTTTTTCCTAAAGCCATACATAGCCTCCCTTATTTTATTAGAAGTAAGTTTAAACCTCTGATTTTGTAAGGCAACTTATGCCATGGAATCTGTTGTTTTAAATTCAGAAATGGAAAATTTTAATACCTCTAGGCCCTGACCAACCTGTCTGTTTAGTTTCTTAAAGTTTTAATCTCCCATGAAAAAGTCTGATGTGCCTATGACTGTTGAGCCAGCTACGCCGGCTCTTACCAGGAGTGGGATGAAAACCGCCACTCTTTTCTCCTCTGTGGTTCAGGATCCCACATTAAAGTGCATTTTCTCTTCTTCTGTAGTTATACATGGAGCAGTATGTATGTGTACTAAGACACATACAAGGTATTTTTCAGTTTGGAAAGCATCAGAAGATGCACATTTAGTCAAACTACTAGTACTTGTCCACCAAGTAGTCTCAAGAGCTCAGTAATATTGTTGTTGTCCAGAGGAGTTAACCCACAAGGGAGATCAGCAGGCATCAGAATAAGGGGAAGTACCTACATTAAAGGTTTTGGATATTATACAAGTTCCAGCCCCTTGTAAGCCCTCTAACATTAATTCAGGCTGTCCAGTCACAGTGAGTTTTTTTTTTCAGTCAATGGGCTGACAGTCTGGTTAGTTCCTCAAACTATGCAGTATGGGGTTGGAGGATCTAAGCATAATGAGCAATCCTGGCTGAGTTCTGGGAATGATTATCTAAGTGGTGGACCTTCCCGAGAGTAGAAAATAAGGATGGGGATCCCTCAGCTTCCTGGACAGTGGGAGGAAGGATAGTGGCTTCCAAGTTTGTTAAGTGAGGTAGTTTCTTTTCTTTCTTTTTTTTTTGTGAGGTAGTTTCTTTAGAGGGTTGAGTTGGTCGGGGTTTTGGTAAGGGTTGGAAATATTTGTTAGGACCTAATGTTTGGGGGACCAAGAAGAGGGGGTAGTTTAGTCAGGATATAGTAAGTATATCTCAAGGGTCCCTTCCCATGGCAGAGTATGAGTACCCAGATTTTCTATTTCCTATAGGCCAGAATTTTTTTTTTGGTTGATGTCCTAGGCAGTAGAGGATAGCAACTCATAGGTGAAGCCAAATACCCTCTAGGAGGGCCAAGATTCTCTCTTTGGTTTTAATTACCTTCTTCCCAAGACTGAGAAGCCCTCTTTCTGTTAGGTAATATCATGGGTATGGATGGTAGTAAGGGTACAGCGACTGTCTATATGTAAGTGGTCTTTTCTTTTCCCATCTGAGAGCCTGGGTCAGATCAATCAGTTCTGCTCTCTGGGCTGAGGTCCCTGGCCCTAGGGCTTGGGCCCCAATCATTTCAGTTAAAGTAACTACATAAGGCCCTACATACCTGGTTTCATCTTTAATGAAGCTGTTTCTACCCATGTAGAGCATTGCATAGAAATCTTCCAGGAGGACGTCATCTCAGATAGTCATAGATGAGCACCTGCAAGTCTTCATAGGCGAGAAGGTCTCAGCATTGATGGCTGTGGGTTTCTCACATTGAACACCAGGGTGATCCAGTGGTAGGGTCTGGATCATGCAGGCATTAGACAGCCCAGCATTCTGGTGTTCCTCAGAGGAGGGCCTCAATGGCTTGATGTGCTGTGAGTATAAGATCCTGACCCAGATAACTCATTTGCCTTTTTTCACTAGACTAGCAGTTCCTACCACAGCTCTTAGACTGGTGGATCATCCTGTACCTACAGGAGCCAATTATTTGGACAGGTGTGTCATAGGGCTTTTCCATGGCCCCACATTTCGGGATAAACCCTTTGGTATTTTGCTCTGTAGACAAACAGATGAAAAGGCTTTGAGATGTCCAGTAATGCTAGGGCTAGAGCCAGACTGAGGCTGGCTTTAAAGCCCCAAACGCCTTTTGTTTGGGTTCAGTCCAGGTATAGAAAAGCCTTGCTATTTTCACAAACTCTGGAATCCTGAGTCAGAAATACCTGGATGAAGACGTAAGTCACAAAACAATCCCACACCAGTTTGGAATTATGATTAATAAAATGGTTATTTATTTAAAGGGAAAAACTTACAGATCACTGTCCCAGACAACAGCCTTCTAAGCAATCAGGAATGAAGTCTAACAGCCGGAAGCTGGAAGCAAGAGCACAAGCACACAGCTACCGCTGCTTTTTAAAGCAAACGAGACCATGCCCAAGTGGGCTAGTATCTTAAAGGCTATTGGCTGAAGGAGTGGAAGGAGCTCCCGCAGCACCTTCTCCTTTTGTTTAAGTAAGAGAGTTCCAAACCCAATATAAAATAATATACACTGGGAACAGATATTAAGTATAACACTAGAATTACAATCAGCATAAACAATATTAAGCAAGGAACATATGCTAAATGTTTTAATAAACATTCTATCCTATGGAGTCTAAGTCTTGTATAGGAAATGGCTTGGCTAGATCCTAAGAGGACGGTAACTATGACTATATCATCTTCAGCCCTATCAAAGGCTTGAGAAGGGAGATAATATTACTTGAGCAGGCAGGAAGTACAATCAAGTAGCTTCCAAAGTGAGTAATATATGACAGAGACAATTAGCTACCTAAGCAATCATCCAAAGTCTCATTTTGCAATATTGAAGTGACCAACTTTGGCTATGGCCTAGAATAACTGACAGATCATTTTCAAAGGCAAGAAATTTTTCAAAACCATCTTACCCTGTCTTGGCAAGATTTGACAGTCCTGTTTATCCATTTCTGGATACTATATCTTGTCAGTGGTTGAGGCATGGGCATTTCTTTGCCAAAAGGCCAGTTTTTGCCAAGAAGAAAACAGGCTAAAAGTGGAGTGTCTTTGGTGCTCAACACTCTCTCGGAAATAGATTGGTGCTACCAGGAGCAATTATGTCTCATGTCAACAAAACCCTAAGTTACTTAAATGCCATATTCCACAGATCCTTGAAGTGGTTGAAGATTGTCTATCTATACAGAATATAATCTCTATGTATCTAAAGAACCTTATTAGTCTAACTATAAGTATGACAAACATAGATGACTATTGATCTATAATTCTTTCTTTTTTTTAGATCTATAATTCTTAATACCTAACTTAAAGACTAAGACAATAAACAACTGTGCAATAAATGAGGACAATGACCTCCAAATGTAAACAATGTTCAAGTATCTTGATTAGAGGTAGAAATGTATGCTGCAATACACACACACACACATATATAAATACATAAAAATGTTTTAAACAGAGGTAGAAGCATGCATGCATACAATATTCAATATAATTTAACTTTGTATCAATATACAAGAATCTATACCAATGTAATTGTCTATAAACAATAGCTCACAAATACCAATCTATTATCCCATCATCCAATTTTCCCTCTTTTTTTTTTCAAAAAGGTCCCTGAGCTTATAAAATTCCTCCCCCACCCCTCAACCATATACCAATTATAATCAACCTCTAAATGATGTCCCTAAGCCTGAGGACAAACTTTGCTGGGAGAGGGGACATCATCTTCTAGAATTACTTCCAGCTGTGATGGGGGCTACGTTCTTTCTAGGGGATCCTGTGAAAGTAAAATGATGGTTAACTTTAAAGATTACTGTCTGGTATAATTGCAAATAGTCTCTGAGTATTTGGTAGGGTTTTTCTGAGCTTCTTATTTGGAGGTTTGGCCAGAATGTTGTGAAAAAATATGTACCATTTCAGCTAACTAAGTTGGAACCATCTTGAGCAGCTGGTACTCAAAACAGGTCTTGTAGTAGCGCTATCAGCATCATGAAGTAGTATCAACCAGGTGGATTTGTTGTTGTGGGGCCCCATCTTCTTCCTGGAAACTTCAAAGATTACTGCAGGAAAATTTATTGTTCATTGTGGAAAACTTAAACATTATTTATATAGACATATATATATTCAATGAAAGGTATGATAGAGACAAAAATAGATATGAAGAAATGTAAAATTTTCCCTAAATTCTTTTTTCTTTCTGTCCTATATCATATGGCTTTTGACATGAGACAGAAACTCTAATTTTTCTTTTAAGAACATGCTTGGATTTAGAGAAGGACAGAGCCATTGTCCAACTCCATATATTCATATATATATATATATACTTTATCATTTGTACTTACAGATCATATTTGATTTTCTTGATGATCCTTATTGGGTAGTTATTTTTCCATATATCATCATTCAAACATCCAGGGTCTCTTGAATTTTTGAAGATGAGTATTTTCCTGCAAAGACAAGAACAGAACCCTGCCCCAACCCTATATGCTTTCCTTACCACCTGTATGTATGTCACCATTGTGGATGAGCTGTCATTTCTACTTTTCAAGAAGTTTCTCCTTTTCAAACTGAATCTTTACTAATTTTGATGGTATCCATAATTTTTTCTCCTGTGGAAACAAGAATAAAGCCCCTTCCCCAAAGTAGCACATCTCCTGGTTTCCATTGTAAGATCAGCATATCCTTGAAATAAACTGGTTGATTTAATTCAGAAGATTTTTCTGTTATCCAATGTCTCTCTGCTGCTGTTGTCCCTTTCTCATTAGCATTAAGAAAATTCAAGGTTAATAAAACATTATGTAATCTACTTCTGAGGGAATTTTCCACCCCTTTCTGTTTGTTTAACATATCCTTTATAGTTTAATTTGATCTTTCTATAACTGCCTGATCTGTAAGATTGTTTGGTATACCTGTAATATGCTTAATATTATAATAACAAAAAACTGTTTCATTTTCTTAGAGACATATGCTGGACTATTATCTGTCTTTATTTGTGGAGGTATACACACGATGGCCATAACTTATAATAAATGTGTGATTACTGAATCAGCCTTTTCTGAGCTCAAAGCAGTTGCCCACTGAAAACCTGAATAAGTGTCAATACTGTGGGTGTACATATTTTAATTTTCCAAATTCTGCAAAGCAGAACACATCCATCTGCAAGATTTCATTCCTTTGAGTACCCTTTGGGTTAGTTCCTGCAGGTAGCAGTGTTTGGTTATAGAAAGAGCAAGTAGAACATCTCTTTATAATCTCCTTAGTTTGTTGCCATGTAATAAAAAACTCTTTCTTTAAACCTTTGCTATTGACATGATGCTTCTTATGAAATTCTGAGGCCTGCAACATGCTTCCAATCAATAATCTATCATTTCCTGTGCTAGAGGACCTGGAAGACCAGTATGGGACCAGATGTGTGTTACGTGTATAGGACAAAACCTATTTCTGATTATACCTTGAACCTGTATAAATAATGAAGTCAATTCTGTATCATCTGGTATAAATTCAGTGGTTTCATTATGCAAGATAACTCTTTCTGCATATTATGAATCAGTAACTATATTAAGAGGTTCTTTAAAATCCTTTAGCACCATGAGAAATGCATATAATTCTGCCTTCTGGACAGAATTATAAGGGCTTTGTTCCACCTTACATAATTCTTTTGAATTGTATCCTGCGATCCCTGTTTTGTTTGCATCAGTATAAAAGGTACAGGCTCTAGTTATTGGAGCATCATGTACAATTAGGAGAAAAATCCAAGAAGTTCTTCTTATAAGGTTAAGTCTATTGCTTTTGGGATAATTGCTATTAATTTCTCCCAAAAAAATTAGCACAAGCTCTTTGCCATGGTTCATTGTCTTCCCATAACTTTTTATTTCATCAGTAGTGAAAGGCACTATAATCCCTGCTGGGTCTATACCTGCTAATTGACAAAGTCTCAATTTACCTTTTATAATTAATTCAGAGACCTTTTCCACATAAGTTTTTAAATTTTTACTTGGTTTATGCGGTAAAAAGATCCATTCTAATATAATATTATCCCTATGCATTAAAATTCCTGTAGGAGAAATTCTGGAAGGCAATATGACTAGAATACAATTAAGATTTGGATTCACCCTATCCACATGTGCCTTCTGTAATGTTTCCTCAACAATTGTCAATTGTTTTCTGCTTCAGGTGTTAATTCTCTTGGACTATTCAAATCTTTATCACCATCTAAGGTTTTGTTTAAATGAATTATTAGATCAGGTGTTATTCCAACAGCCAGTTGTAGACTGGAAATGTCTCCCAACAATTGACAGAATCTCCTCTCTGTATTTTTTCAGGAGCAATTTGTAATCTCCATTTTCACAAAACTTTCTTTACTTCTTCAAACATTTTTTCTAAAGTATCCATGTTTGAATCAGATAACAAAATGTCATCCATGTAATGCTAAATTATAGAGTTAGGAAATTGTTTACATATTATTTCCAATGGCTGACTTACAAAATATTGGCACAATCTGGAACTATTGAGCATCCCTTGTGGGAGGACATTCCATTGATATCTCCTAGTAGGCTGAGAATTATTATAAGTAGGCACTGTGAAGGCAAATTTTTTTCTATCCTTTTCTTGTAAAGGTATAGTGAAGAAACAATCTTTCAAATCAATAACTATAAGAGGCCATCCTTTTGGTAAAGAGAAGGCAAAGGGATTCCAGATTGTAGAGGGCTCATAGGTTGAATAAACTTATTGATAGCTCTTAGATCAGTCACAATTCTCCATTTACCACATTTCTTTTTAACAACAAATATAGGAGAATTCCAAGGGCTGGTTGATTCTTCAATGTGGTGAGCATCTAGTTGCTCTTGTACCAGCTGTTCTAAAGCCTGCAACTTATTTTCAGCTAGAGGCCACTGCTTACCCAATATAGGCTTCTCAGTTAACCTTTTTAAAGGTAGAACTGTTGGTGCCTCTAAAGGTTTGCTAGTTGCTTTATGTTCTTGTACAGCCTGAATGGCTGGTAACCTTTGTGTATAGTACCTTATAATATCCTTCCCAGAATTATGAGTTTCTGGGACTGCAGGAATGTTAATCTGGGTATTCCATTGCTGTAGCACATCATAGCCCCATAAATTTACTGCAATATTAGCCACATATGGCCTCAACTTCCCTCTTTGACCTTCTGGCCTAATACAGTCAACCTATTTCGTGCTTTGTTTAACTTGAGATATAGTTCCAATTCCTAGTAATTGAACATCTGCCTCTTGGAGAGGCCAATTTGGATGCCAAGATTCTGGAATAATGACATTCACATCCGCACTTGTGTCTATCAAACCAACACTTACAGTGCCATTTATACACACTCTTAGCTTTGGTCTTTGATCATTTATAGAAGTCTGCCAGAATATATGTTTCTTATTTCCTACTGGAATTTTTGACTTATCCTCTATGTTTACACCATCATTTAGAACAGTATTGTCATTTACAGAAGGTTCTGGATTTTTTAAAATTTTCCTGGTGAGACATGTCCTCCACAGTTAATGGGAATGACTGGGCCACTTTTGGCTTGGGGGCCTGCGAGATGCCCCTCAAGGAGTTCCCTGATGGTATCGGGTTGCCTTGTCTGTCTATTGTTGATCTGCATTCATTGGTTCAATGTTGGCCTTTGCTACATCTTCTACATATACCTGAAGGCTGAGTCCTCCTATTTTTGCCATTCTCAGAGGAGATATTATTCCTAGGAATTCCTTGTCTATAATCCCTTCTCAGATGTCCTATTCTACCACAATTAAAACATTTGACATTTTGATGTCTCCTCATTCCTTTGGAAATTGCTTCTCCTACCCAAGATTCAGTATTATAGTCAAATGTCTCAATGTTCATCGTATGCAGGATCCATTCATCCATAGGCGCTGATGTAACCTTTAAAGGCCCAAGTATCTTTTTGCATTCTATGTTGTCATTTTCAAAAGTCAGAGATTCAATAAGTACTCATCTAGCATCTGGGTCTGTTACTCCTATTTGTACAGCCTTACTTAATCTTTGTAAAAAGTAAGTGAAGGGCTCTCTCTGGCCCTGTTTCACCCTGGTATATGATTCAATTCTTTTTCCTTATTCTTGAATCCTGTCCCAAGCATCTAAGGCCACTTTGTGGCATAGGGACAAGATTTCTTCATTGTTAAAAGCCTGAACCTGTGGGTCAGCATAAGGTCCTTCACCAAGAATTTGATCTTGGGAAGTCTCTAGGCATTTTGCTTTTCCCTAAGTTCCAAAATTTTGGTTTCTTCTCTGAAATAAATTTTAAACATTAATTGAGGTCCATCATCCAGGACTGCTGAAACTAACTGAAAGAAATCATGTAGTGTTGCTTTGATGCTAGAAGCCCAAGTTTTTATCATGTCCTTAACAAATGAAGAATGCAAGCCATAAGTTATAACAGCTTGCTTAATTTCTTTTAGATCATTCATTCCTATAAGTGTCCATCTACCTTCTGCAGTGCACAATGCCTGTCTGCACTCTATGTGCTACCATACAGTTCGCGAGCTTCGGCAAGGGGCTGGAGATTGAAACACACAAAGACACACAGAGACAGCACAGAAAGAGAGACAGAAACACAGAGACACAGTCCTCTAGCCACTGGTAAGAAGCCCCTCATTCAATAGCACCATGGAGACTTATATACCCAACAGTCAGGTGGGCCAACAGGTGAAAACCTTATCCTGATCCTCAAGGCAAGGCAACGTGTGCTGGTGAAGTAGAGCTGGTAAACAATTTTGACACAGCTTTTAGTAACTCAAATCAGAAGGAAAGTAAAGATCTCTAACAGGGAAGAGCAGCTGGAGGCCAGGACTCCAAATGATCCTAACACCTTCTTTGGATCCTTTTGGGCTTTTAGAACTTGATGCTTTTCAGAGTAGATTACAGGGTAGGAAGCTAAAACCTTGGGTAAGTAATCTCTGACAGTTACTGGCGATGTTGAATCCTGTCTTTGTGCCTTCTTTCCCTGTTCATCAGCTACAATAATTTCCTCAATTATTTCAAATCTTTTTAATATTGTCTTTTGTAAAGCCTGAATCTCCTGTCCTGTATATATTTCTAGTGATTTCATTGAGGCGCCTAGCCTCTGGTCCTCATTCTGCACATGTGATTCCAAGGTCTGAAGCTTCTCCTTTAGAGTTAACATCTCATCCTTGGACATTAGTTGAATAGCATGCAGATTGCCATCCTGGAGAGGCAGTCTTTCTGCTCACTTATCATAACTTTTTAACAAATTTTGATTATCAAATTCAACAGTATGAATTCTCTCAGATAATTTCTTAGTACCCTTAGATATGGATTTAGTTTTATCCATAAAATTAATGCATCCTTTTTAATAGTATTAATTTTTTCAGGCAACTTTTGATTTATGATGGTATTAATCCTGTCAACAAGCTGTTCATTATTAGTCTGTAAAGAGTTTATCATTCCTAAAAGTGTCATATTCTTTCTTAATGATAGAATATGGAAAAGAAAACTGAAACCGAATACCCAATAAATTGAAGTATCACCATAGCCATACAAGCCTCGTATAATACAACCCATAGTATTAGCAAAAAAAGTTACTAAAAATTGCAATATTAATGAAGTATGCCATATTGATCTATTCATTACCTGTTATGTGATCTGGTAAGCTGCAATCTTTATTGTCCAGAAGATGTTGTGGTTGCAGAGTTGCGACTAGACGTAACGCAACTGTTAGCTACAGGATTGGTCCTGGGCTGCTTTAGTTTCCACCTTGGTACTGGCTAAATACTGAGAAATAGGCTTTGCTTAACAAATTAAAAACAATTCCATTCATGGAGCAAGAAACCCAGAACTCACGTGCAGGGAGCAGAAACGGGAAGCTGTACAAGTCACCACGTGGAAAGAAACCGCCCCAGGGAATGCAGCAGTAATGCACGCACTTGGGAAATTTCCAAGTTGTCACATGCAGTAAACTCCGTTTTGACAGGGATTCTACCAAAAACTGCTTAGGTAAAAGCAACCAAGCAGGCAGGGTTGGGAGACTGTCTGGGCCAGGGGATGGCTAGACCATTAGGCCGTTCACCCGGTAGGCGTGGAGTGGTAGGCGTGGAGTCCGAATCCATGTAGGCGCCAAATAAAGAAGGATGCTTAAAAGAAATCCCACACTAGCTCAGAACTGAGAAATAGATGGTTATTCATTTAGAGGTAAACTCACAAATCAGAATCCCCTGCTGGAATGGAGATCAGAAACTGAAATCTGCAACTGGAACAGAGAGGCTGGAAAAGAGGGTGGACACAGACTCTGCACCAGCATATATTGTATAAGAGGCCACACCCCATTAGGCGGGTAACCACTAGCTGTAAGACTTCCTATAGCACTCCAGCAGGAGGAGCTGTGCCGATTTTTACTATCATTTCCTTTTTAACTTGTAATCATAAAATTAGGAGAATTCCTGAATCATCTCCTCTGTAAAAGCTCTAGAATTATCTATATATATATGCTCCTTGGTTCATGGGTCAAATTAGTCTCTATGCATTTCTATTGCCTGCTCTGTGTGCTGCGGGAGTTAAAATTAAAATTTCTATTGCCTGCTCTCTAAACTTTATTTGCCTCCTACCTAGGCGATTTTTTAAAGCACTGCTGCTTGTAGGAGATGGTGGGGCTTCACGTTGCCTTCCCTGAGTCCCGGAGTGGCCCAAACTCAGCAAAGCCAGAGTTGTGGACATGGCCAGCTCAGGGACAGGAATATGCTATTTACAAACTATATATCTCTGCTTTGTTTCTGCTCCACTTTAGCTCCTCTAGCTATCAAAATAGAGCCAAGCAACTGTACCAATAACAATACTATCTCCTTGTTCCATATTTATAACTATATACAGTTTTACTCCCGATTTTTATTTTCTTACTCTCTTTGCTTTTTAAATTCTACTTATTTCTGAGCGCTCATTATTCCCCTATCCACCTGTGGTGCAATTTTTGCAGGCTCCTCACGTTCTCCTCCATATGTCTGATCACTTCTGCTCATTTTGGGGTTTACCTGTCAGTTCCACACTGCGGTGCCATTATGTCAGGGTCCAGCCCCAACACAAAACATTTCTTACCAGCGTAGAGGTGTGGTAGTATTAAAGACACAATTCACATGACAGTATTGGGAGTTTCCAGTGATCATTCAAATCCTGAAATCATCCGTGTTTATTTTTCAAACAGCTTTTATATTAATGTAAACTGAGGGGAAGGTAAAAGCTTCATTTGCATTGTTTCTTAGGCACCAGGGAGACTTATGTCACATCTTGCTTATGTCCATTTTGTCATGTAGTTTGAAAACACCTCTTCCCAGGTGACCTCATAATTACAAAAGGAGCTGAACAACATTAGCAAATCTAAACTACTTTCAGCATGGCACCGGATTTTCTTTACTCTCAAAGGAGCTATGCGACCATCTCCTGGGTCGGAAGGTGCCAGATGTACCAGTTAGTCTCACAGCTACTCCAACAATCAGACAAATGTGGGTAATGACCTTCATCCTCGGCTCCCATCGTGAATGTCATAAAATTCTGGATAATTTCCTTAAGAATAATTACAATGTATATGTATGTATTTGGGGTATAGCATTATATATATATATGGAATATATATGTTTATATAGGGAAAATATATATAGGGAGAAAAAGCATCAACATAGGAAATTGATAACAATTTTAAATCTAGATGATGATCCAGAATGGTGTTGACTATTCCAACTTTTCCATAAGTATGAAAATATTCATACATTTTTGAGGGGGAAATTGAGACAGGGTCCCTCTGTGTAGCCCTGGCCATACTGGAACTCATTCTGTAGATCAGGGTGGCCTCAAATTCATAGAGATCCACCTGCCTCTACCTGCCAAGTGCTGGGATTAAAGATGTGCACCATCACTGCCTGGCTCACACATGTATTTTTATAAATTGTTTCAATTTAGCTATTTTTGTTAATGTGTTACAGGGAGCCCACTAGAGAAGACCATTCCGACAGAGTTTATATTAGCTAAAAGGATTTATTCCAGCCAGCTGAGACTACATTCAGGTATTCAGGACCTAAGTGTAGCCCTAAGATTTAGGCCAAATCCCACATCCTGTAATCTTGCTCAACAGTGCAGGGGGAGATTTTGCCCAAGCAGGCAGTTGAACAGTAGCCAAGATAAGCAGTAGCTGGAGGGGGAGGTATACACATATGGGCCCTTTAAGTGAAGCCAGGCAAATTATCAGGGGTAATTTGACCTCAGATTCCCTGAATAGAGTTGTGTAATTTTTCATGAGATTCTCCATCAAGACAATCAAATTCTACCCAAACCTGACAAGCTTCAGCAAGAATAAGAGATGGATGATCCTGTGGACTTTTTTGCCCTGTCACAAATGTATAGTTTATCTTACTGTATGGGAGGAGGACATAAATGATAGGTCTTTTACCTTTTGAAATTCTTATGGGTTTAAGCCCTTTAGAAAGTACTTATTCATCAATAGTAGTGTTTTTAACATCTCCACACAAATACTTAAGGAATGGATTTGCAACTCAAATTCTTTCATATTCCTTTTTATGCATTACATGTATATAGAACGAAGTTGTTTAAAATCTAACAGAAAATGAATGCATGAGGGTTTTCTAAACTATCTAAAGTACAAATGGTCTTTCATATCAGTTACAGTAATGCCAAGGGAGAAAAATGTAAAAGCTATTTTACAGAACACAGGCATTAACCAAATACTCTGAAAAATCATATTACTTATTATAACCCTGTTCCCACTACTTTGACTGGTACTGGGCTGGCCATTCACAAATTTTGCAATAAGAAAGTAAACATTCAGTATGTTTATGTTAATATGACAGGAGACATAGAGCATTAATCATGACAAGGAAGGTGCCTCAGATAAACCTAGTTTGAATAACTGCTCTCTCTAAGCTGACTGTCTTGGGTGAATAGTGTTTGACAAATTAAGTTTATAGAATGAAATAAGAGTAACTCAAGAACATGATGGCTATCCTTTATTTCTGACATTCAGATATTCTCAATAGAGTTTCATCTCTAAACAACAGACTTCCCACATTCTGATTCTCTAAGGGTTTCTTGGAATACTCTGATGTTGACCAAATCCTACAGCAGATTAAAGTTCTTCCCACATTCTTTCCAGCCACAGTCTTGCCAATGAATTCTCTGATGTTCAGTAAAATTTCCATACAAAGTCTTGTCCACCCTCCTTACATGCATAGGACTCCTAACATTGATGGATTTTTCTGATGTTGTGTAAGCTAATGATTTATAATAAAGGCTTTCCCACATTCTTCACATTCATAGGGTTGCAGAACTATAAGGGCTCTGACAACGTTTAAGAGCTGAGCTAATTCTATAAATGTTCCCACATTCCTTGTATTCATAGGGTTTCACTCCAGCATGGATTACCTTATGTTAAAAAAAAAAAAAGGCCTCAGCTCGAATTGAAAGTCTTTGCATTCTTTACAGTGACAGTGTTTCATGCTTGTATGACTGCTCCACTGTGCAGTGAAGGCTGAACTGAATCTAAATATTTCCCCATGTTTCTTAGATTCATATGGTTTCTCACCAGTGTGAATTCTCTGATATACTTCTAGATTAGAATTATCACTAAAGGCCTTTCCACATTCCTTACATCCATAAAGTTTCTTTCCAATATGAATTTTAACCTGTCAAACCAAGCTTGATTTTCAACTAAAGGTCATCCCACATTCTTAACATTGGTAAAATTTCTCACTAGTATGACTTTTTTGATGTACTTCAAGGTCTCTACCACAAGTAAAGTACTTCTCACATTCTTTACATTCATAAGGATTCTTGTCAGTATGAATTCTAAAATGTCCAAGAAATTGATACCGATATTGAAAGGCTTCTCCACATTCCTTACACTGAAAGGGCTTCTCACCAGTGTGGATTCTCTGGTGAATTCTAAGGCCTGTACTACGAATAAAGTCCTTCCCACACTCCTTGCACTGAAAGAGTTTCACATTGGTATGAATTCTCTGATGTTGACGAAGTTGGGACTGAAGTCTGAAGGCTGACCCACACTGCTGACATTCAAATGATTTCTCTCCAGTATGAATGTTCTGGTGCCTTGTGAGCTGTGCCAGAACACTGAAGGCCTTTCCACATTCCTTACACTGAAAGGGTCTCTCACCAGAGTGAATTTTCTGATGTTGCATGAGGTTTGAGCGACGATTAAAGGCTTTCCCACACTCTTTACATTCATATGGTTTCACACCAGCATGAATAATCCTATGTTCAACAAGGCTGGAGACACGCTTGAAGGACTTCCCACATTCCTCACATTCAAATATTTTTTGACCTGTATGAAGAATGCTTTTATGGTAATTAAGCTGACTGGGAAGATGAAAAGCCTTTCCACATTCTTTACATTCAAAAGGTCTCTCACCACTATGAGATCTCTGGTGGCGAATGAGATGTATATTAAGTCTAAAAACTTTCCCACATTCCTTACATTCAAATGGTTTCTTTCCAGTGTGAATACTCTGATGCTCAGTAAAATTTGAACGTCGACGGAAGTGTTTCCCACATTCCTTGCACTGATAGGGTCTCTCATCAGTATGAATTCTTTGATGCTCACTAAGTTGGTTCTTACGTCTGAAGGCTGACCCACACAGCTTGCACTTGAAAGGTTTCTCATTAGTGTGAGTTTTCTGATGCTCAGAAAGGTATACCTGAAGCCTAAAAGCCTTCCCACAGACATTACACTCAAAGGGTTTCTCACCAGTATGAATACTCTGGTGACGCAAAAGGAATGAGCCACAACTGAATATCTTGCCACACTGCTGACATTCAAATGATTTCTCTCCAGTATGAATATTCTGGTGCCTTGTGAGCTGTGCCAGAACAGTGAAGGCTTTTCCACATTCCTCACACTTAAAGGGTCTCTCACCAGAGTGAATTTTCTGATGTTGTGTGAGGTTTGAGCTACGATTAAAGGCTTTCCCACATTCATTACATTCATATGGTTTCACATCAGCATGAATAATTCTATGTTGAACAAGGGTGGAAACACGTTTAAAGGACTTCCCACATGCATTGCATTCAAAGGGTTTTTTGCTTGTATGAACGGTTTTATGGTTATTCAGCTGACTGGGAAGATGAAAAGCCTTTCCACATTCTTTACATTCAAAAGGTCTCTCACCACTGTGAGATTTCTGATGACGAATGAGAAGTATATTAAGTCTAAAGACCTTCCCGCATTCTTTACACTTGAAGGGTTTCTTTCCAGTGTGAATACTCTGATGGTCAATCAAATTTGAACGCTGACGAAAGAATTTGCCACATTCCTTGCACTGATAGGGTCTCACATTAGTATGAGTTCTCTGATGTTCACTAAGTTGGTTCTTACGTCTGAAGGCTGACCCACACAGCTTGCAATTGAAAGGTTTCTCATCAGTGTGAGTTTTCTGGTGCTCAGAAAGGTATACCTGAAGCCTAAAAGCCTTCCCACAGACATTACACTCAAAGGGTTTCTCACCAGTATGAATACTCTGGTGCTGCACAAGGTATGAACCAGTACTGAATATCTTGCCACACTGCTGACATCCAAATGATTTCTCTCCAGTATGAATGTTCTGGTGCCGAGTGAGCTGTGCCAGAACACTGAAGGCCTTTCCACATTCCTTACACTGAAAGGGCCTCTCACCAGAGTGAATTTTCTGATGTTGCATGAGGTTTGAGCGACGATTAAAGGCTTTCCCACACTCTTTACATTCATATGGTTTCACACCAGCATGAATAATCTTATGTTCAACAAGGTGGGAGACTCGCTTGAAAGACTTCCCACATTCCTCACATTCAAATGGTTTTGTACCTGTATGAATGGTTTTATGGTACTTAAGCAGGCTGAGAAGTTGAAAATCCTTTCCACATTCCTCACATTCAAAAGGTCTCTCATCACTGTGAGACTTCTGATGTCTTATAAGTTGTTGGTAGAATCTGAAGGCTTTCCCACATTCCTTACATTCATAGGGTTTCTCTCCAGTATGCATACTCTTATGCTGAATAAGATTTGAACGACAACCAAAGTATTGACCACACTCTTTACATTCATATGCTTTTTCTATATTGTGAACAAGAGTCTGACAGGTGTAAGTAGGCAGCTTTTCTTGGTTACTAATCTTTTGATCAACATCTCCTTGATAACTCTGTAGTTCCTTGAATGTACTATAATTGGGGCCATTACTGAAACTGGAGCCCTTGAAGTCAAAAGCTTTACTTAATTGTTGCATGCTCTGTTTGAGTAAATTTCTATTATAAATATGATTTTCTGGAGATGAATTTTCAGCTTCATAACATGACTCCAAATCTGAAAGAAAAGGAGAAGTGAAAATACATTATTTTTCTGTAACAAAAACACATTTTCCTGTAACATAAAATTTTAAATGAACAGCCAGACTCTAAGCCAGACTCCAAAGTTTCAGAGAAACTGAACAGGAGCAAGTACAGCAGCAATAATAAGGCTTATATGAGACAATACTCTCTTTAGCAGAAAAGATTGGAAATGGGAAGAAATGTCTGGTTAATGAAATATATGAATAAATGAATTATAACAAATTAATCTAAAATAGTCT
>PVIU01023887.1:0-26499 GCA_004026605.1 Ondatra zibethicus | reverse complement strand
TGGGGGTGGGCCTTGGACTTCTAACAGGGCAGGGCACCATGCCCTCTTTCAAGGAAGAAGGGGGAGGGAGGAGGGGTGGGGGGGTAGTGGGAGGGGACCGGGAGAAGGGGAAGAAAGGAAAAAAAAATTTTATTTCTTTAATTATGTTCTTGAATGGAAAAAATAAAACAAAACAATGTATGGAGAAAAAAAAAAAGAAAGACCATATGTTTAAATTTAAAAATATCTATTTCTTGTTTATGTATTCTCAATGTGTGTTTTATTTGATGAACTGTACACTGTATGAGGCAGAGACTCAGTAAAAGTCTACAGTGACCACCTGGATGTATAGAATCTAATATGTAAACAGATACTAAGTTTTATGAATAGTTTTACATGAATAAAGAAAAGACCTCTAAAAAAAAAAAGGGGGACACTGCCATGTTAGACAAAGGGCTTTAAACTTTTTCTGAGTCACCTGCATGAAAGGCGGGGTCTTAAAAGGTTAACTAAAGGGACAACAGACAAAACCACTTGGGTGTGAGTGACAGACTCTACCTCCACAGTGTATAGGAAGGTAGATAACCATGCTTGTGAAATCTTCCCATTATACACAGCATACTCACTCAGTTGCAATCTAGGATCTTTATACAACTGTCTACAGTAGTTTCTAGGCGAGATTTGACAAAAATGCACAAGAGAACAGTGAGAGGAGCTTGGGAGAAGCTGGACTTACCGCCTGAGACTTCTGGTTTGAGGGGAACACAAAGACATTCTGGATCTGCATCATGGCAGCAATGCTCAGGACCTCCTGAGAACAGCCAAAGTTCCCTAGAACACACAACATGTTTACAAACATGGCGGCGATGCTCAGGACCCCCTGAGAACAGCCAAAGTTCCCTAGAACACACAACATGTTTACAAACATGGCGGCGATGCTCAGGACCCCCTGAGAACAGCCAAAGTTCCCTAGAACACACAACATGTTTACAAACATGGCGGCGATGCTCAGGACCCCCTGAGAACAGCCGAAGTTACCCAGAACACAAAAGATGTGTCTACAAATGGATGACATAGCAATAAGGAGCGAAGGGCATTTCCCAATGTTTTCCTTGTACTGGGCTGTAAAATGTAAAATAAGATCATATCTTATAGTTCTTTTTTCAAGTCCCTAGCATGTAAGTACTTACCATGCCATGAATGGTTCCAGGTGTTCCAACTGAGGATTCTTCCCTGCAGTGCTAAGGCTGAGGGGCTTTTGATGCCAGCCAGGGTGATGCCACCCTGGCCTGTCACCAAGGGCAGTTCAGTGGCATGCCTGCTCCCTGCCCTCTATGTGGATGGCTGGAGTCCAGGTAAAAGCATAGAGGGAAAGGGAAGAGTGTGTAGGGCTGTGTTGGTCCTAGTGTCCTTCTACTCCTGGCCCAGCTGTGGAGTGGCCTGCCTCTCCTAAGAACTCACTCCTCTGCTCTGGGCACAAGCCAATGGAGATGGCATCCTGAGAACAGATCCTGCAGCAGCTCACCAACCAGGACACTACACAGAGCAAACTGCACTCCTGTCTGGGTCTCCACTGCTCCCTGCCTGAAACATAATGGAGTCCACTCTTGCTGCACTTAGAATCTGTTTCTCAGGGAAAGAGAGACTCTCACAGCTACCTTCCACCATGCTACCTTTGAAACATGCCTTCGTAAACTGCCACTTGATATCACAAAAGCATAAAATACAAACAGGACCATTCCGGGGGTGTGGGGATAGCTCCGATACTTCCAAGATGTTTGTAACTAAAGAAACAGACCTTGCCCTAACTCATATCACAAAAATCTGCAGAGAAACTGGAACTAACTTTGTATGTTGCTTTAGCATGTAAAGTCACGCAGTCACTGTGGCACACAGTATGATCATTTCTCAGACAACTGAAGTTAGCACAGTATTTTGGAAAATACATGGATGTTCCTCAGAAACCTAAAACAGAATGGTCACATGATCCAGCAAGCCTGCTTCCACATACACCCAAATGAACTGAATTGGTATGTGGAAGGAAAAGCACACTCTGGTGTCCACTGCAGGATGAAGACAACATGATACACACAGTGGGACACTTATTACACAATATTAAAAAAGTAAATCTTGTCATCCAAGACAATGCAGAAGGCAGTGGAATCTGTTAGGCCAATGAACACTATACACTTCAGTTACTATGGGAACAGAGCAGAAGGGAGCCGTGAGAGGGTGAGCAGTGATCAAGACTGGAGATGCTGTGGAAAGGCTGCAGCTGCAGGCTGGAGGAGCGAGTTGCAGTGATCTATGATAACAACATTATGAAGTACAGTTCAAATTGCTACAAGAACTCCATAATGTAATGATAGGCTAGTTACCTAGACACAAGCTTTCCACTATGTAAGCATCAAACATTACACTGTGTCTTATAAACACATGGTTCATCATGAGTAAAAAATACTTTATTGCTGTTGTCACTTTTTAAACCATAATTGGTCCCTCTTCCTTCGATGCAAAAAATTCAGGGAAACGAGTTCTCTGGAAACCAAAATAAAGTCAAAAGGAGCTCTCAGGCTCCACCCACCTGATTCCAACAGCATCTTGGCAAACATGGGGTTCAGAGGAAACTCTGCAATTCTCATGCCGAGCGGCTCTGTTAGACGACAGTCTTTGTCCAGGCCTGTCAGAAGAACAGAGTCAGAAGGCAGGGACCACTGTGCTGGAAGAGGAACAGAGCTATGGGAATAAAAGATGACTCACTGCCACTGAACCAGCCTGACACAAGCACCGTTACATCAAAAGAGAAGAGTCACACTGGGCTTCAATGCCCAGTTTTAAAAGTTGCTACTTCTAACGAACTCTATTCAAGGACTTCATTACAGGCAGCAGCCTGCACTTCCTCGCGTCCCCTCTCTCCATCCCACAGGATGTTCCTCAGAAACCACCTTCTGGGAGAGTGGACAACTAGGAGTGCAGACACGGCCCCTGCCTCCTCCAGCAGCTGCTGCCCCCATGACCTCGCCTTCTGGATCCTACTCCATAGCCAAGACCTGACGTGCCACAAATATCCCAAGACAGTGCCTCAAAATCCTGCTCCGCTCACACCACAAGGCTAGCTGCCCCTGACCCTCCCCTACCTGAACCAGAGACTCCTCCACCCCTCACTCCTACCCACCCCCACCGCCTTCCCCTCAGGCCTCTCTACCAATCCCCAGTATCAGGCACAGGATTCCAAGACACAGATGGCCATTTTAGCCATCAAAATGACTGCTCCAAACGCTTCAAATGAGAAGTTATGTCCCTTCTGTTTCAACAGAATTGTCTTTTTTGAAACTGGGACTTCTCCAACACTCTCCAGAGTGTTTATATTGGTGAGGACAGAACAACTCTTGAGGAGGAAATGATAATCAGCATTCCCTGCTCCAGAGTACACACAGCCCCTGTTATACACTGAGACCTGGGGACAAAAACCTAACAAGACATAAACTCTGGGTTAATGTTTGTGGCCCAAGCTGAAGCCTTTCCATATCAGTGGATTGCTTTTAAAGTCACAACTGACTATTCTTTCACAGAGAAAGAAGTAAATATAATAAATGAAAATGGACCCTATCACATTACACACACACACACACACACACACACACACACACACACACACACACACACACAGAAACCAGAACAGATCACAGACAAGAGCTAAAACTTAGAAGTAAAATGCAAGGAGGGTCAGCAATGGCATTCTCATTTGGTTGTCTGACTGGTGCCTGGAATACTAGCTCATGCCTCAAGGTCTCCAACACACCAAGCACATACTCTACAACTGAGCAGGACCCCAGCCCCACAGCAGGACATCCTTGGATAGGAGAACAAAAGCACAAGTGACAAAAGAAAAGCTGAGGAAAGCAGAGCAACACAGTCAAAACTGAATTACACAGGACGCCGCCAAGAAAATGGGGCAAGTATTTACAACGACATAGGGGAGCTATAATCAGAACATGTAAAGAACTCCAACTCAGTAACAACAACAACAACAAAAAAACACAAACAAGCACGCCAGCAAGCAAGCTGAACTGACATTTTGCTGAGCTCTATACAGTAAATCTCCATGTCCACAGATTCCATACCCTCAGATTCAACCAACTACCATGGAAATAGTTGAGAAAAACAGCTGTCTGAACAATCACACAGACTTTTCTACCATCACGGCTCCTTAAACAATACAGTAGAATAACCACTCACAGGCATGTACATGGTGCTAGATATAAGCAACCTAGAGATAGTTTACAGTACATGGGAAGATGTGTGAGTTATGTGCAGAGGCTACATCATTCTACACGAGACTTGAGTATCCCTAGATTTCTGGTAGCTGAAGGGAGTCCTGGAAGGGAATTCCCATGGATACAGAGGTAGTCATGCAAACTTACAAGCAGGTCGGTTCTCAGTATCGTAAGTCATCAGAGACATGCAAATCAAAACTACCAGATACCATTTCAAATCCACTAGGTCAGCTGTGATTCAAAATACAGACAGTAACAATGGTTTACAGAAAGTGATGGGGGTATCCATCAAAAACTCACATGTTGATGTTCATGGCAGCATTATTTATACAGACCAAAAAAAAAAAAAAAAAAAAAAAAACCTCACAATGCCCACCAGCTAATGAACAGAAAAAAAATCACTATATGATATGTCCATACACTAGAATAATATTTAGCAGCAAAAGTAAATGTTATACTGATACTTGCTACAACTGAATGATACATGGATAACCTTAGAAAGAGCTAAGTGAAAGAAGCCAATCACCAAAGACATCCTAAGATTCCACTTCTAAGCAATGTTTAAACTAGGCAAATCCACAGAGCCAGCAGATTAGTGGTTGCCTGAGCCGAGGAAGACAGGAATGGAGGATGCAGACAAAAAAAGACACACAATTCTCTTCAGAATGATGTGAAAATGTTCTAAAATCAGACTGCACTGAAGACAGCACAACATTGTGACACTGGAAGCTCTTGTACAATAAGTTGTGAATTAACAAACTGTACGATATAGGATGTGTGCCTTAATAAAGCTATTTTTAAAATACTGAAGACAAATCTCAGGGCAAAGCCTTCAGTAAAACTTCCTGACAATGCCCCACTCACAGAACCTCCCAGGAGGATACCACTCACAGGACACAGTGCATAGCAGAGATGGTAGCTCCTGAGCTGGCACCATTTCCTCTAACGTAAGGCACATACTGTATTGTCAAATAAACCAACAGAGTTTCCTCCACACAACAGAGCACTCTTGCCCAAACAATATCCAGGCTGCTTTCTGCCCAATTCCTGTGGGGAACTCAGGAATAAAATGAGAATTCTGGGGTGGGGCTGGGAAATAAAAGGGGGTCTGAGAACAAGAACTAGGTTTTACAGAGATCTGTCAGTCTCTGTGTATCTCTTCAAGTGTGGCCCTGGTGATGGCTGAAGGAACTCTAGCCAGTCCAAGCATGTCAAATATGGATCTAGCAGGCCTTGTCTTTCTCCCCTATTCCCTCTGCCTTGCTAACAATCATTAGATTACATTCCTAAAGCAAGCCCCCAAGGTCTATTCCTTTATTTGGGTCACTTCCTCCTCTTGAGGTTGACTACCAAGTACAGCTATCAAGGTATTGAAGTCCAGCAATCAAAAGCCCCCTTTGGCTCACCTAATTAACATGCCCAATTAAAATGAAACCCCTCATCCTAACACAGGGTTTCCCCTCTTACCTTTATGAACCACTATTTACCTATGGGCCACATCTGTCTCCCTGCCATCCAGACACAGTCCTTTGTCCCTCTGAGACAAACACCCCTTACTCCTCTGCCTTGTTCCTTTCCCTTTCTCCCTCACCCTGTATCTCCCGTCTTTGTGTCTTATCCCAGGCCTTTGGGGCAAATAAATCTCCTCTGTGCTGAGAACTTGAGCCAATACCGATCCTTTCATCGGTTATCCACAGTTCCTGCCACACTTTATAAATTATCATATTGGCCATGAGATACTTTTATCTAATCTCTATTTCAATGGAGTAACTATCACTAAAGAGTTTATGCACATGGGGAGGGCCAATCCCATTCCTTAAAGACTCTAAAAATTCTAATGTGAATCCAGTTACCTATGTTGTGGAATATTAGTTGAAGATGTGCTATATTTGTTTATGCTGTGGAACATTTGTTTAATGATGCAAAAACGTGTTACATTCTTTTATGGTGCATTTGTTTAACTCTGTGAAGCTGTGTTACTTTGCCTGTCTAAACATCTGATTGGTCTAATAAAGAGTTGAACGGCCAATAGCTAGGCAGGAGAGAGAAATAGGTGGGGCTAGCAGGCAGAGAGATTAAATAGGAGAAATCTGGCAAGAGATGATAAAAGAGCGAGCAAGAAGAGGAGGAGAGGAGGACATTAGGGACCACTCACCCAGCTACACATAACAAGTCAGAGTGAGAAGTAAAGAAAGGTATACAGAAATAGAGAAAGGTAAAAACCCAGAGACAAAAGGTAGACAGGATAATACTGGTAGAAACAAGCTAAGTTAAGGCTGGGCATTCATAATAAAGAATCAGCCTCTGCGTGATTATTCCAGAGCTGGTTGGTGCCCCTACCCAAAAAGAACCAACAACATACCTATTATCATATACGAGAACACATGAGAAATGGGCATACCTCCGAGAGCATAGAGTAACTCCAGGGCTTGAACCATCGATTGTGCTGGCGGGGGCTGTAAAACACATCAAAGTCCTCCTAGATTAGTCTCTTCGACAAGGAACTGAAAAATGTGATCACTCTGGCTCACTCTCTCTCTATCACACCCTATCCGCCCAGTCTCCATGCTGCTGGTACCTTAAAATGTGCCTCCCACCTTTGTAGCATCCTTAGCAGTACCTTCTTCATGACCAGCTTTGCAAGCTGCCCTCCCTCATCCCCACTCCATCAGTGCAGACAGTCACTACCCTAAGGTCCCCTCAGCCTTCTCATAGACTGGGAGCTGCAAATCCTGCAGCACAGGGGGAGCACTAACTTCTACTGCCCAGGCCTCGCCAATGGTGAGTTAGTAACGTGTTCAAATTGCTGAGAATGCAGAGAACGCTGACGCTGCAGAGTGCAACAAGGCTCATCTCACACTGTGCCCTTCAACACCTATTTCCTCCTAACACCTCTGCCACCTCCGTCCTTCCCTCTAAAATCCTCGCTGAGCACCTCTGGGTGCCAGGCATCAGTGGTCCCTTCTAGGGACGTGGTTCCTAGTAAGCCAGCTACCAAGATCAGACTGCACTGCCTCTCCTCTGAATCTGCAGAACAACAAATGCACTTTAAGCATCGGAGTAATTTAACTCAATTTCACAGATGAGGAAAGTAACAATAAAAAAAAGGACATCCAAGCAAGGCTTTGCAGCACTCGATGAAGGATCAGAAGCTAAACTGAGGTGTTTTAGTTGTTGCTCGCCAAAGAACAAAGTCAAGCCTTTAAAAGATCTAGTGATCAACTATAGCACCTTTACAGTGTAGGTTATATCCAGGGGAGCCAAGGAATCACTGTAATCACTGTACAAGTCATGCAGTTGGTGAACCAAGCTTCCCTCAGCTACCACTGCGTTCTTCAGAGAGGCAATGTACACACTAGCTCAGCAGAGAGCTCATGTATCTGGAGATCTACTGTGAGAAAGCAGCAAAACAGCACATTAGTGCATCTAGGGGCCTGTGGGCACACGGCCTTGTTCTGTGTTCTCCAGGCTCTTACACTCACAGAAGTTCCAGGGTAATTACTTGGGGTCACTACACAATACTCCACCACTGTCACACTCTACAAAGAAGTCAGTTCTTCTATAAGTCGGCAGTTGGCAAATACTCATGGAAATTACTAACAAATATAACAGATAAATAAGCTTCAGAAATTATATGAAATATACAGTGACCAATAAGGTGAGGGGAGTGGGAAGATGGGAGGAAGAGAGAACTAAGATTGGTATGTAAAATAAGATTGTTTTAAAAATTAAAAAAAGAAAGGATAAAAAAATAAAGTGACCAATAAAGTTAAAAAAAAAAACTCCCACATGAGAAACAACAAGAAGGATGGATACAACCTTTCCCACTCAGCCACCACTACATCTGTGCACCGAGAACAGTGGTGAAATGGGAGCACCAGTCAGGCTGAACATGCTGCTGAGACCCTAGCAGAGCCAGGCAGCCACGCATCAGGAGTTCACAGAAGGCCAACAATTTCACTCTGATACCTTCCTGTGGAAATCACCAGAGATACCACGAGCCACAGAGTCCCTCCCAAAGCCCTGCGCTCCCCCAGCCTTGGTACTCTACAGCCAGGCCCATTCACACCCTCTGGGTCTGGTGATAGCATACAGGAGGAGCGGGGCTGGAGGCCCCTTCCATTGTCTCCCTGAGCACTAGTCAAGCCGCCCTGTGACTGTCACTGACTTGTCTCTCCCCCAGAAGAAAGGACAGGAGCAACAGAGGAAGAGGAACTCTGGATTTCTGGCTCTCGTGGCCACCAGTTTGCCCCACACCCTGCACAGGACCAAGTGACATATGGTGTTTTAGCTGAGTGGGGAAGAAAGAAGATGGCTTGCCCAATCAGTGTCTTCAGACTATAGCCTCATGAGCTCCTCAGCCAGATGCAGGACTTACAGACATGAAGTGGAACCTGAGGACATTGTCGATCCCTAGGGCTTTCAGCTGCAGGATGACAGGGGCCAAATTGCTGCGCTGCATCTCAGGGACGGTGGACTGAGGTAGCTGGTCAAAGGCATCCTCTAAGAACAGGAAATCAGAAATGGATCAAAGGTGACACTCAGATGCCCCCATACGCCAGCAGTCTTCCTCTCTGCCTTGAGCAAGAGCCCTGTGGTTCTGGGGCCAGACGCACAACACCAAGGCACAAAGTTGCTTTTACGTCTAGGAAGGATCATTATATTCAAAAACATATTGGAAAATATATTTGAATATATACCTCTTTATATGTGTGTGTGTGTATACTTATATATTTATATTTGAAAATATCCCCCTTTAAAAAACATGTTATTTGGCTGGGCAGTGGTGGCACATACCTTTAATCCCAGCACTCAGGAGGCAGAGGCACATGGATCTCTGAGTTCGAGGCCAGCCTGGTCTACACAGTGAGTTCCAGGACAGCCAGGGCTTATACAGAGAAACCTATCTTGAAAAACAAAACAAAAAGCGGGGGGGGGGGGGGGGGGGGGGCGGCATGTAACTTTACTTCAGAATGACAGAATGATACTTTTCAAATGTCTTTTTATCAGTGAAGTACTAAACCAAAACAGCAAGCATCTGCATAATCACTATCAGGCCCAGTTACTATCAACTCTGCTAGGGTAGACTATATCAAGAAAGCAAGAACAGCACAAATAAGCAAAGAACAATGTAAAAATAAATCACCAAAACTGCCATCAGAACCTGACAAAGGACCTAATTACAAAGAACAGAAATTGTACAAACCTAGCTTTTAAATCAAGCAGCCAAATGCAGTATCACACTCAGGATCCTGTACTTGCATGTCCCACAGGAACAAAAGGTGACCTCAAACAGGAGAAAACACCCCAAGGCAGAGAGATGGGGGTAGAGGGAAGAGAACAGGGAATCAGGGGAAGACTTTATAAAAACCAGACCAAAGGGTGGTGAGAAAGGAAGGCATAAAATCATTTTTTGTGTACATTCCAAAAGGCCATGGATTACATACACCAAATCCTCCCGCATAAGCCAACACTGTACAGATGCATACCCTTCCCAACACTAGCATCGCCAGCCTCTGTTTAGACCAGAAGCTTTAGCTAACTAGAGAGGAAATAAACTACAAAATCTCCTCGAGAAACACTACTACCAATAGAACTTCAGAAGGTTTCTATGAGAAAACAGACAACCAATATTCTGGACTGTGTGACATAAATTGCCAAACACACGATCTAGCTGGAAGGTTCTAGATGGCAGACAACAGAAGGAAAGGACGTTCTTTAGTTTTAAGAACATGTGGATACAGTACTGTTACCAGGACAACCACATTCCCCAAGAGCACCACTGGTCAAGACAGAAACAAGCTGAGAGGCTGGCCCTACTGAGAAGATGCTCAGAGATGAAGATGTGATGGCACTCGGAAGCTGCAAAGGCCCCAGCCACAGGCAGTGCCCCCAGGAGTATCAGAGTTAGGAAGGACCTGGATCAAGACCAGAAAACAAGCCCCACAAGGAGCGTGCTCCTCCCATGGACCATGGAGGCTCAGGAAGGAGGAAAGCAGAGACTGGGGAAAGGTTCTACCAGGGCTGCCATGAGCATCAGGAGGATCTGCTGGACAAAGGCAGACAAGCCCAAGCCACGGAAGGTATAAGAGGCAGAAGTGGGAAACAGAGGGCATGTCTAAGAACCAAGTACCAGGCACACATGTGGTGCACAGACATACATGCAGGCAAAAAAAATTACATAGAACAAAAAGTAATAACTTTAGCTGTTGGGAATGGTGGTACACATCTTTAAGTCCCAGCACTTGTGAGGCAAAAGTAGGGAGATCTCCGAGTCTGAGGCCAGCCTGGGCTACACAGAGAGACCCTGACTCAAAAATAAATAAATAAAACAACTTGAGTTCCTTTAAAAGTTAAACACACAATTCCTAATCCCTATAACTCTGAAATTCCTCAAAGAATTAAAGATTTCTCTGCATGTCTCACATCCATGCACTTATGCCCAGCACCAATAATCCTTAGAGAAACAGCGTAAATGATGAATGGACTCAGTCGTCCCATTCCCTCTCCCTGGTGTTCTGAAAGCAGTCTCCAGTGCCCACTGCTCCACTCGGACAGCCTAAGCTGCCAATAAGACCAGGCTCAAACACTGTCTGGGCTGTGAAATACTCCCTGCTCCCCAGCTCCCAGCAGGGGAGAATGCACCCTCTCAGCTTCAGTGGCTCCCCTTTCCTCTACAGCCACTTATCACACAAGGGCATGGTGATCTTTTCCTGGGCCTGCCTCTACCACTATACCACCCACAATGTAGCCACAGTCCATGGCTTACTGAGCCCTAGGTCCCCAGGCCCTGATGACATGCTGAAATAAAGGAGGCCTAGGTGTGAGGCTCAAGAGCAGTGAGGTCCTCAGTTCCATACCCCACAGAAGAAAAAGAGAGGCAGACATCCATCAATGACTATATAATGATGATGGTAACAGGAAAAGAAAGAAAGAAAAATACATGGCAGTGCTTAGCCCTCAGATTCTTAAGCAAACTGTAGGTGGATACTGGATAGAGGAGGGAATTAATGACCTGAAAATTCCATCTGGACACTCGGAAGGTGTGTGCAGAGGCAAGGCATGGGGGTGGGGTCTTAGTACCACTCCCAGTGAAAGAGACATAGAGACCAGCAGCTCTGGAGCATCATGGTACCTGTGCTTCCCAGTGTCAGCAGGCTGAAAGGAAAGCTGCTTAAGGGCCAGGCAGGCCTGTCTACCAGAATTTCACTCTGTGCCCTCAGAACCTAGCACGGCTCATGATGAGAGTGAGCCAATGATCTGTTGTCTGTGAATGACTCTCAGAACAACTCAGCAAAGACATACAGGGATTGATGTGAGGTGCCACTGGATTCAGGAGTCTCAGGGTAAGAGCACAGCACATAAAACAGAGAAGAAGTGAGGAAGACAGCGTTTGAAGTACAAAGCCTGTGCTGGGTTCTGACAGGGGCCCAACACCAGGTCAGAACAGAGGTGGTAGGCAGGTGCTGGGTCAATGAGCCAGCCTCGGCCAATGGGAGCCCTAGCAAAGAAGGAAAGAAGCGGTGGGGACGCCAGGAGGGAGAGCTGGATTTTACGGTGAATTCTGCCAGGAGGGACAAATATCTGCCCTGTGCTCCAAAGCCCAGGCCACTATAAGAAAATCCAAAGTTGTTAAGAAACACCATCCACACCTGTATAGAGACGGTAACACTTTCCGGAGCGGTTGCGCCCACCACGTCCTGCCCTCTGGTTGGCTGACGCCTGAGACACTGGTACCACCACCAAGCATTCAATAGCTGTCCTGGGGTTGTAGGCTCGAAGCTTCATAAAGCCACAGTCAATGACAAACACAATGCCACTGATTGTGATGGAAGTTTCTGCCACATTGGTGGCCACAATCACCTACCAAAAAGAGAAAGAAAGCTGGGTCGTTCTTTCCAGTTTAAATAAACTTAGAAACCCTAAGATATTTTGATATTTCAAACATTATGCTGTGAGGGAGGAGTTAAAGAGTCACGACACCAGGTAGAAATGTTCCAGTTCTATAACCATACACAGCTCCCTCAAGCTCCTGAGCTCTCCTTCCTCAGCTACACAGTGTGACCACCGCCTCCCCCAGGGTTGTCAAGGAGAGAAGATCCAAACATAAAGAGATTAGAACCTAATATTGAGCACATGATAAGTTTTTAATGTCTGTTTTCTCTCTTGCGCAACCAAACAACCATCTTGTACAAAGCCTCACAGCATACAACCTTGGACTTTCACTCCCATGAACTTACACACCTACTGTATAGAAACATCATCTACTTGTTCACATAACTATCTCTAAGCACCAATTAAGGTGCTAGGAATATACGATGGAGGAAAAAAGCCCTGCTCTCCAGAGTTCAAGCTCCAGTGCATCTACAGCAGAAGCACCTCTATCAAGCAGTTAACTTCAGAAAGCAGCAGGTACTGGGGTAATAGTATATGCTGTGCCATTATATGCTACATAGTATATTTTACACATTATATAGTATAACAAAGTTTCCCCTTCACATTGCTGTCCAGAGAAAACATCCCAGAAAGATGAATGTGAGCTGAGACCTACTAACAGAACTGGCCAACCCTATAGGGACCAGAGAGAAGTGCCACAGGAAGGAGATACTGCCAACACAGCCACAGTGCAAGGAGCGTGGGTGACAGGGGAGAGGGGTCTCCCAGCTACAGTGCGGCAGTCTCTGGCTACTGTGCATACTGGCCAGCTCTCTCTGAAGGGTTTGATGCAGCTGGGGACAGGTATATAAAACACACACAACCTTTTCAAGCACTTCACATTTTATAAAACCATTTTATGAAAATATCCCTACTTTTATATAGTAGAGGGTTACAATTTTATACTAACCAATTTTATAGTATAAGCTTATACTTATGGTATAAACTATTGTATAGCTTATAGTATAAGCTATTGCTGAGGTAGAGGATGGTGCAGTGGGTAAGGGCACCTACTGTCAAACCTGAGGACCTGAGTTCAATCCCTGGAGCCCACATAGTAAAAGAAAAAAAATGACTCCCACAAGTATACTTTGACGTCCACATGTGCATATGACACGTATGTGCCCTGCCCCACACCACATAAATAAATGTAATAAAAATGTTTAATTACATGTTTTACAGCTAGGAAATATGAGATCTGAAGCTAAATAACTTAGGGCAAGGCATAAAGCAACTCAAGGGTGAAACCCCAGCCTGTAGACTGGCAGACTGCAGGTCATGCATGACTGGGCAGGTTCAGACTGTTCCATGCCAAAACATCTGAAGCTGGGAGTGGGTCTAAGGACCCACACCATCCCTCACCTACTTCACTCTGAGCCACCTGCCATGAACTCCACATCTAGGGAAAGAGAAAGGAGGAGGGGCAGAAATCAGGCTTCTGCTTCCTCCCATCCAATGCTTCTTGCCACCACACCCATCCTCAACCTAATTTCAGAGCTAAATATTTAACTGATTTAAACTTGGTTCTAAAGGCAAACTGGATTAGGAACCACTGCTAGTAACTTTATCTTGTTCTGACTGACCGCAATCCACCATGACAGTCTCTGAGGCTAAGGTAATAATGTGTTGAGAAAAGTATTAGGCAGACAAAGAAAAGCTCCAAAAAGTAAGCTGCTCTGGTAATTACCATCAGAGTGGCCAAAACTTCTCTGGGCAGGGTTAGAAACCTCACAGCACACTACCTACTACGGACTTTTAGACCTACTGTATAGAAACATGGACCTCAGATTTGAAAGAAAAGTCCTATCTAGCAAAGTTCCACTTCAACTGAAAAAATAAAATAGGTGGGGAGCTGGAGAGATGGCTCAGCATTAAGAGCACTGACCACTCTTCCAAAGGACCTGGGTTCAATTCCCAGCACCCACATGGCAGATCACAACTGTCTATAACTCCAAGATCTGACACCCTCCCACAACCACACATGCAGGCAAAACACCAATGCATACAAAATAAAATAAATTATAAAAGTGAAATAAAATAAAAATAAATCAGGGTCTGGGGAGATGGCTCAGAGGGTAAAATGCCAGCTGTGCCAGTATGAGGCCCTGAGTCTCCAGAACCCACACAAAACCAGGAAGGGTAGCATGTGCCTGTCATCCCAGACCTCACTCAGGGAGAGGAGGCAGAGAGGAAAACCCCAGCATCTGTGGGCCACCTAGCCTGGCAGACACAGCAGCAAGCAGGAGACCCTGTGTCAATCAAGGCTGTCCTCTGACCTCAACATATGCACTGTGGCACACGTCCATGCTTACACACATGAATGTTCATATACACACATACATGAACACACACTAATACATACATATACTAAAAGCAACTCAGCAGGACAAAGGGGAGTCAGTGTGATTACAAATGGCCACAAGCACCACTGATCAATAGGAGTCTCACCTTTCTGACACTGTGTGACACCCTTTCAAACACTTTCATCTGCTCAAAAGAAGGCAGTCCTGCATACATGGGGAGAATCCGGAGGTGCTTCTTCATCCCAGTGCGAGCCAGCGCCCGCGCCTGCTCGATCAGCATGGATACAACAGTTTCTACTTCTTCCTAAACATGGAACCAGAAACCAAAGAAGCTGGTCATGCTAGCACACTGAAAGAACAAATGCTGGCACCCAGGCTTTAACTCTGTCACCTTCAGCAGCTGCTGTGCTGCCATGGCCCACTCAGGATGACATTAAACCCAATGCTACCAAATAACAGTATCAAAGCAGTGAAACCCTGGAACTGTACAATTAATAAGACTAAACCTTCTGTAGTTAATAGACAAGTTCCTATAAATAAAAACAATAAGGAACTGGTGAGATGGCTTAGTGGTAAAGCCTGTACAGCTTTGCAGAGGACCGGATTTCGGTTCCCATCACCCATGTCAGGCAGCTTACTCTGCCTCTGACTCCAGCTCCAGGACATCCAATGCCCTCTTCAGGCCTCCACACAGGCATCTGCACTCACTACACATAGATATACACATAATTTTTAAATGACTATTCATACACAGCTTTTATGGACTAAGGCAAACAGCATTCCATGTGCATGGACATGCTGAACATTCTGTGCAGACGGCCAAGCTGCAGCCTATGAAGTCATGGTAAGCATTCCTGAGAAAAGATTACTAACTATGGGAAATGTCTGGCAGTGGAAAAGGCTGCGGCTGGAGGTAGTTCTGAGCAGAACTACAACCGTAAGAGTGTTCCAGCTTATTCGGCTGTTTTCCACTATGTGGTCACTAACTGCCTGCAGAATGAGCTGGAAAGATGTCCAAATTAAAGGACCCACTCCTAATGTTAGGTCACTTGGGAAAGGGTGCCTAACTTTTTGACCACGGGTTGGGATTGCACCATGCACAATGTACCTAGTACAACATCCAATACTGGCAAACAAAACAGCCCCTTTGATGTAAAACCTGATTTATTCTGAAATCAGCTAATACATTTAAAACATCAGGGCAAGAAAGATGGTTCAGAAGTTAAGAGCACTCACTGCTCTTTTAGAGGACCTGTGTTCAGTTACCACCACAATCACCTGTGACTCCAGTTCCAATAGATCTGAACCCTCGTGTCCTCCATGGGCACATGCACCCACATGGTACATATACATACACAAAGGCTCACATACATACACGTAAAATAAAATTAAAATTTAAAAATGCAATTAACCCTGTTTGAATAGAATAGGGAGGAGCTAATGATCCCCTGACAATCTAGATGGTAGACAATGACATCAAACCAACAAATTTTTAGGCAATTTAGCCACTACAAAATGCAATTAAACATGACACAAGGAGCTGGAGAGATGGCTTAGTAACTAAACACACAGGCTGCTTTTCCAGAGGACCTAGGCTTAATTCCCAGCACTCACAGGGCAGCTCACAACCATCAGTAACTCCAATTCCACAGTACCTAACACCATTTTCTGACCACCTCAAGCACCAAGCATGCAGGCAAAACACCTGTGCATAATTTAACAAGAAAAAAAGAAAGAGAAGAAAAGAAACAAATGGCTAAGAACAGGGCTCTGTTAACTCTGGTACTGACTTAACATGTCTACTCAGAGAGACTGGGTAGAGTTACCTGGCCAGTAAGGAAGGCTAGTATATCTCCATCTCCCTCTGTCTGGTGAATTTTCACCACTGTGTCCACAGTTGCCTTGATATAATCTGGAACAGGACTGGAAAAAATAGATGAGGAAAAAACTCATCACTGGAACAAGCTCATTCATTACTCACAGCTCCAATTACCCTAATAACTTGGCAGCCAAACCTCATCAGGGTTAGTTTGGGCCATCCCAGCAGGTATAGCATATGGATAAGTAAAATAAATATTCACTCCTTTTTTTCCAAGTGCAGCAATCAAGAACTTAGGGTGTATCTCAATGGTACAGCATTTGCCAAAGTATGTAAGGTCCTAGGTTCAATACCCAGCACAAGAAAAAAACAATTATTAAATGCAGCACTTCTATACATAATTACATGCAGACAATGGTTTCAGCTATATTTGCTAAGAAATAAAGAACATTCTGGAAGATACAATGTTCTGGAAGTTGGGCCAGCCAAGCCCCCTGTCCAAGTTAGGGTTTCTATTGCCATGATGAAACACCATGACAAAAAGCAAGTTGGGGAGGAAAGGGTTTATCTGGCTTATACTTTCACAGCACTGTTCATCAAGGAAGGAAGTCAGGATAGAAACTCAAACAGGGTAGGAATCTGGAGGCAGGGCTGATGCAGAGGCCATGGAGGAATACTGCTTTCTCACAGAACCCAGGACCACCAACCCATGGGTGGCCTCACCTGGGCCCTCCCCCATCAATCACTAATTAAGAAACCACCTAGAGGCTTGTCTACAGCCCAAGTTTAGGAAGGCATTTTCTCTACTGAGGCTCCCCCCCTCTGATGACCTTAGTTTGTGTCAAACTGACATAAACCAGTCAGCACAGCACACCTATCTTCCCCTGGCCAGAACCCAAGGGCTAAGTGAACAGAAAAGGCAGACATTCTGTCCAGCTGGAGGGACTCAAAGATGAAGTTTACAACTCTCTGGATTTATCAGGCACTGGACCAGGCCCAGAAACTAGGTACAGCAACTAGAATGGCCCCTTGCTAATAAGATGACCTTGCTAAGGATGAAGACAACCAAAAGGCGGGACTGAGCAGTGCCTCCCTTACTGATGGCACCCTGGGAACTCCCCGCTCAAAAGACTGCCAAACCTCCTCCCCTTAGCCTACTACTACTTCACCCTCTCCAACTGAGCTAATGGCTACAGATGCGTGTAAATTTGCACAGGAGAGTCAAGACTAAATTCAACAGTAATGCTGGTCCAGCTTCCAGAGCATTCTATGGATAACAGGCACTGCACAATACCCCTTGCCAAGCTGTAGGCAGATGACATTCCCTATTTTTCTGCTTGACAGACAAGGTCCCATATCATCATCACCAAGAATCAAGCATTACCAAACCTTTGTAGGTAAAAGATATCCACTGGAAATGTCCGCCCTTCCACTGTCAGGGTCACACAGGTATCCCTGGCTGGGTCACTGGTTTCATTCTGGTTAAAGAAATCTCGAAATTTCTAAAAATAAATATATACATAAATATTATCCACATTTATCTCAAAGATTGATCACAGTAATCCACAGAAAGAAAATATAAAACTGGCAGAGGAAACTGAGATGGCAGAATGAAGACTACATGTGGCAGGACAGTTTTTTGTTTTTTTTTTTTATTTTAGAGACAGAACCCCATGTAGCTCGGCTAGCCTCAAACTCACTACATAGATAGCTGAGGCCAGCCTTAAACTCCGGACCCCCCTGCCTCCACTTCTTGAGTGGATTATATGTGTGCCACTACATCACACAAAGCAGTTTTCTGAAGTCACAATTTTCTTTCTTTTCTTTTACAGCTCCACCAGGCCATCTTCCCAAAGGCCAGCTTTAGTTTGTGGAGACATGGTCTTGATACTCAGTTCAGACAGATCTGAAATACTATGCAGACCAGGCTGGACTCAATATCAGGATCCTCCTGCCTCTGGCTCCTGAATGCTGAAATTACAGGTGTTTCATCACATCCAATGAAATTTATTTTTCTCTTATTGAAATTGCAGGGGAAATTTCAATGACAGATTCTAAAGGTTTGATTAAAAATAAGGGTTAAAATGTAATGACCCTAAGCTGCCATATAGCTGTGGTATTACTTTATTCCCACCCTCTGTATTTTATTTAGCTGAAAATGAGGTATGACTCAGTTTGGTACAGGTTAAACCAGGCTGGTGGATAGCCCTAATCTGGAGAGCATACGTCTGCTGGCACAAGATTGTCAATTCATAAAGGGTTCCCTCTTGCACACAATAGGTGTGTCTCTGATACATATTTACTATAACTTCCCAATACATTTCAGGCCATCTGATAGCATGAACAGTGTCTTCTCCAATTATGTGCACATGCATACTGACACCGGACAGGACAGCACTGATTTCTTCTTAATCAATGAAGAAATATCTTCACCAATGGATATCATGGGCCTCAGTTACTATGACTATGAGAACTGGACAGAATCACTAGGGCCAGGTTTAAACATTCCAGACAGCTCAGAGACAGCAAAGGTAGACAAAGCAACACAGTCAAGACTATCACCAACACCCAGTGTCAGCTGACCGGGGGCCATGGAAGGAGTGGATAGCCTTGAGGAAAGAGTGGAGATTCAATACCCTAAGGAGGAAATGAGTAAGGAAGCAGGAAGACTGGGGACAGCAGGGCCTAGGGCTGCAGGAGGAGGACTTTAAGAAGGGCTTGCTGGACATAGATACCACCAGGACACACTGAACAGTGAGAGAGGTAAGGCCATTGACAACTTCACTAGATGGTGTGGATGGCTGGTCCCAGGCTACTGGAATTGTTGACCAGGAGCTACTCTTTAAAAAAACACTTCCCATGTACTGAGAGACACAAAGTCTGTGTCCTTAAGATTTTTATCTGGTATCTTCACTAGGAATGTACAGATAAAACCCAAAAACTCAGGCTAAAGAGATGGCTCAGTGGTTCAGAGTACTGGCTGCTCTTCCAAAGGACCCAGGTTCAATTCCCAGTACTCACACGGTGGTCCACAACTATCTGTAACTCCAGTTACAGGAGGCTGATGTCCTTTCCTGATCTCCACAGGCACTAAGCATGCAAATGGTGCATATGTATATATGCAGATAAAATGCCCATATACATAAAACAAACAGTAATAATAAATTTTCTCCTCAAAAGGCCAATAACCTATTTCTCAAGAGTGCATGAATCCTGAGGCAGAGTCAAGGAGACAGGAAGTAAAGCCCCTCACCCGGAAAACTTGAGGTCCAAGAGGTGGGGTCACAATGACATGATGGAGAGGAGGGGACAGTCTGCGAGACTAAAGGGAGATGATGGAGGCCTTTGCTGGGCCATCTGCCAGCTCACTTCAGCTTGCTGTCCTGGGAGCTGCTCTCACCTGGCCCACACTAGATAGCTCCCAGCATCCACATCCATGCCCTCCCCAATCCCCACCCAAGCTAACAAGATTGGTCTCTGCAAACTGGTGCAATGTGGGAATCTGACCTCAGAGGACTCAGGATCCTTCACCAGAACTGATGGAAAAGAGAAATTAATCTCTCTACAAGTGATTAGACCTCTGACGAAACAACAACAACAAAACAGGGGGAACTGTCCGCCAGCCTAGTTACTGTTGTGTGGAAGGGCTCAAGGAGAAGAATGCGATAAAGGGAAAAGGAACGCTATGTATATACATACCTGCTCCCCTAATCGAGCTTCTACAAACAGGGCAGCTAAACGAATCAAGGCAACTACCTGATCAGCCTCCAGCCTCTCTGCCACTTCCATGTTGCAGACATCAGTGTCTCATCTACAGGCTGAGCCACCCACCCAAGTGAAACCTGAGCAAGTGACCTGTAGGCAGCATTATACATCTAGACATTAAGTTTGTCACCTATAGACATAGCAACTTGGGCCAGAAGATGAGCCCAGGGCAACCTTGGGCCTCCAGATGAAAATGCTAGGTAAGCCACACCCTATGCTGCTCACTCCACAAAGTGGTCCTCACACCAGGCCTCCTTAGCCCATTGACATCCTCTTCCTCTCACCTAAGAATACACATATCGGCGCTGGCGAGATGGCTCAGTGGTTAAGAGCACTGGTTGCTCTTCCAGAGGACCTCGATTTAATTCCTAGCAACCACATGGCAGCTCACAATTATCAGTAACTCAAGTTCCGCTCCAATGGATCTAACTCCCTCAAATACCACATAAAAATTTTTAAAAATTAATCAGACTAAACAGATTATACTAAAGAATACATGTGAATATATGCATGTAACAATGAAAAAAAAGGTCATGAATTTGGAAGAGAGCAAGGAAAGTAAATGGGAGGGTTAAGAAAAAGAAAGGGGAGGGAGGAACGATGTAAGTATATTATATCAAAAAGAAAAGAAAGACAATGCAAAGTAGCAATAAGCAGTTCACAGCTGCCAGTTATCAAGGAGTCCCAGGCAGGGTGATTATACTTTTCACTACAACTAAACCTGTTTAGATCAATTTTTCAGTTTATAATTTTTAAGAGAGAAAGAAGGAAGGAAAAGACAACAGAAATGATCTGTGCAACTGGCCCACATGGGAGAGAACCAGAGGCAAGTCAGACTCCTCCTGTAATGGTTACCTTGACATACTCTACAGTCACCTGGGAAGAAAGATTTGCGCGATGAGTGACTGTCTAGATCAGGTCAGCCTGTAGACATGTCTGTTAGGAGGGCAGGGAGTGTCTTGGTTGTATTAACTGATGTGAGAGCACTCAAGTCCTTCATGGGCACCATTCTAACTGTACTACAAGTGGGAAAAAGCTGGGGCCAGAGAAATGGCTCACCGATTAAGAGGACCAGGGTTCAATTCCCAGCACCAATATGGCAGCTCACAACCAACTGTAACTCCAGTGCCAGGGAATCCGATACCCTCTCTCGGTTTCCATGGGTACTGAACACACATTGTGCACAGACATACATGCAGGCAAAACACCCATACGCATGAAAGTAACCATTTTCTAATAAGTGGTTAAAAGAGTGAAAGGTGAGCTGAAGTACGCACACATTTATTTCTCTCTGAGAGCAAACATTCATTCCTAGGCTGCTTGTTGTCAAGATGTGTTATCACAGCATCAGAAATGAAATTAAAATACTTGTGGAGAACATTCCAGCAGACATCATGGTGACAGAGATGACAGCTAATGCAAGAGGACAATAAACAGTTCAAACCCAGAGGTGATCATGGGCAGCCTGAAGCCAAGAGCTCCAGCGGCTCGTAAACAAACCAGCCTGGATACGGATACAGCCGGCAGCCTCCTCTCACCAAGTCAGTCTGCACTCTCCACTCAGGGACACAGAGGAACAAGTCAGGGGCCAGAGCCTCACATCTAACCTGGAAGACAAAGCTGGCCTCCTGACCGGCATTTCTGTAACTACCCCCTGTGTCTCTATACAACACAAGAATCAGCTTCCTGAGTCCCAAATGCAGGCAAATCACTGCCCCACCTACTACAGTGTAAGGCAAGAGGGTAAAATCATGAGTAAGACAGACCCCAATCCTCAAGGATTTAAGCAATTCCTGAACAAGCATCTAAAGTCAGTGCAACTGAAACACACACAAAGCAGTACAAGAGGAGAGAAGCAGCAGGGCTGAGGCCTGAGGGGAGGGATCTCTGAGGAGGTGAGGGTCTCCTGGACTCAAATCCTTCTAAAATGCCACCTCCTTAGTGAAAAGTTCTTGACGCTCCCAGCTGGCTGGACGGCCTTAACACACTGAACACTACGCACCGCCTTCCCTGGACTCGGGATGTATGGGTCACTGTAGCTGGCAGGAGCCTTAGCATATAGCACAAATAAACAGCAAGTGGCCAAAAGAACGAGATAAACTGAACTGTTTTAAAATAAAATATTAGTCATCAAGAGAGTAAGTCAGCCATATAAAAACATAGGACCAAAGAGATGGCTCGGATGGTAAAGATGCCTACTGCTGAACCTGATAACCTTGATCCCTGGGACCCACACGGTAGGACAGAATTGATTCCAACAAGTTGTTCTGACCTCCACCATGGCCTGCATGCCCCTACTCCCCATCACAGATACAAAAAAATTTAAAAAATTAAATACAAAAAGAAAAAAAACAATATGAAACTACTATATTTCAGGAAAAGCTTCCAACTGCATCAAAAACGTTAAAATAAGTGTGCAATTTTCATAAATAAATTCAAGAAATATGGTCTCACAATGAAAAGTAACTAAAAAGAAACTGCCCATGTCAGGAGAAAGACAGCAGAGACAGAGACAAGGCAAGAAGGTGATCATCAACTCCCTTGCTTAAGTATAGGCTAATTTCTATTCGCAGTTGAAAAGGAAGATCGTGGGACATCCAGGGCACCAGGTGGGTCCAAAAGAGGAAAGTCACTCTGCCAAAGACATGCCTTGCCTGGAGGCTTGCTCCCAATGACGTCTGACAGTTCCAGTGTTTAGACAGAAGAGGGAGGAGAGAGATGCCCTTACCTCTGCATCCAGAGTGGCTGAGGCCACAATCAAGCGAAGATCCCCTCGCTTTTTCTGAATCTGAAAAAGAAGGCATCAGGAAATAATGATGACAGTGGAACAATGTACAATTCCTAACCAGACATGGTGACTTAGGCCTGTAAATTCCAGCAAGCAGGAGGACAGGGCAGGAGGGTCACAAGTTTAAGACCAGCCTGGGCTAGACAGCAAGACCCTGTCACAAAACAAAGCGGAGGCTTATCCATGAGACAAGAATGCTACAAACAACTGGATGCTGATGTCACAAAACACTGTGAGGTAGACCACTCTTCCTGATTTTGAAAATGTACAAAATTTTCTAATCATGACACAATAAAAATTTTATACAAAATACAAAGGGAATTTAAAACTTTGACCTTAACCCTACCCACTGTCTAACTCTAACCCTAAATTTAAGGACCGAATTTGAAATTATTAAAAATAAATGCTTTTCCTCACATGTGAGTTTTGGGGTAGTGTAAAGGTATATATTCAAATGAAAAAGTACATTAAAACCAAGAAATAACAAATCTTGACACCAAAGTATCAATATGGGCATTAATAGTTATTCAAAGAAATGTGGTCACTGGGCATACAGCACATCTGCCACACTCAAGAGTGGCCACATGAGGCTCCTCAATCCTGGCAAAGCCCTCTGCTACACTGTCCCTAGGTGGAGATAACCTAGTGAGAAAATTCCTTATACACATCAGAAAGTCTGCTCATCAGCCAAAGATAAAATAATAAAATAACAACAACAAAAGTGGTGTATATATTCCTAGTTGTGTGCCAGCCACTTCAGGACACAAATGGAGTCATGCAGTGCAGGCTACACAAAGATACAAGGCTGAGGAGGTGGCGAGCGTCTAACTGTAACCCACCTTCCCCTCACCTCACTGTAGACAGCCACAGAGAGGCATCCTTTCTTACTTGCACAAAGGTAAATGTATGGTGTCATCTTAAGACTGTGTTGTCTTATTTAAGCCTCATGACCAATCACGATGTCCAAGTGTGCCCAGCAGATTTCTCTATGAAGCGGTTCCTAGTCTGCCCTTGTCCAGGCAGTAGCCACTAGCCACAAGCGGCTATGAAGAGCCTTTGAAATACACTAGCGTGATGGAAAGATTAAACTGCTATTGTATTCCTCTTTCAAATAATTCAAATTTCACTTCAGGGTGCTCACTGCCATTAAGACCATATGCTTAAGCACACATGTGTGTAACAGTACAGGAAGAATGTGGTAGACCCCAGCAGCCTTTGTGCAGCCATGGAAAACACTGTCTTCGGGGGCATGGAAGTAGCTTAGTGGTTAACAGCACTGTCTGTTCTTGTAGAGGTTCTGTTCCCAGCACGCACATCAGACAGCTCACAATAACCTGTTACTCCAGTTCTTGGGGATCTGGTGCCCTCTTCTGACCTCTGCAGGCACTGGCACACATGTGTACACAGACATACATACAGGTACACACATACTCATAACACAAATACAAAATCTTTAAAATAATAATAATAACAATAATGTCTTCAAAGACTATTTCATGATGAAGACAAACAGTCTTGATATAATACTAAATGTGCAAGATACAAATTAGCACACACTGTCTAACCCCACTGTGTCAAAATATATACAGAGGTGGGCAGGCACAGACAGAGAAGAAAAGCACATCAACATTCGGCTCGTGTTCTTCTCTGAATGGATAGGATGGTGGGATAATTTTTCCCTTTGTATTTGTTGGATTTTCCAAATTGCTGTCATTACTTTCCTAAGCAGGCAACAATATAAAAAGAAAACATAGAAAGCAAAATACTGGCAGTAGAGTCATACCTTCTTCAGCAAGCCAATGGCAATGTCTGTATACAAGGTCCTCTCATGGGCTTCGTCCAGCATGATGACACTAAGAATTAGAGGAACACTCTCAGTAAGCATTGAAACAACAGCGCACAAAATCCCACCCACCCACCAAAGAGACCTCTGGGTACTCAGCACTCAGGTAATGCTATCAAATCAAGAGAAAACCCAAGTCATTCTCGGCCAGTGAGGTCATTCCTAGACTAGAAACATGATTTCAACAATCTTGGTGAAAATAATGATGACACACTACTTGCAAAGAGCGTCACCCACCCTGTATTCCAACACAACTTAATAGCTGGTTCTAACTGGTATGTATGACCTATAACCCCACAAAACACATGCAATAACAAAGCCCAGCTACCTCAAAGATGCTGAGCCGTGAGAGCATCCAAAGGGGGATGGCAGCTGTGAAACACGTGTGCCAGGGAGGGGAGTGGGATAGAATCTCTCACACACCAAAGCTGCAGGGCAACACTAGTGCTCCCAGTGATGCCCAAAGATACACAAAGATGGAGAAAGAGCTAAGCCCTCAGCTGCACTTTGTGTACGAACTCAACAGAACACTGTCCAGAGGGAGAAGTGGAACATTTGCCTAACATGTGCAGGCCCTGAGTTCCAGCCCCAGCAACTGGCTAGCCACTTCTCTACTGGGCTACAGTTCTGTAGTTGCCCCAATTCCCAGAGTGTGTCACAGGGAAGATAAGCAAAAACAAGCCAACAGGCAGACTAGTGACAGGTGTCCGGGGCCTACTTTTGCTCTTGTTTCTTTTGTCTGCATTATGTACTCACTGTTGCTGCCTGTAAGAGACACCACTATCAAAATCTGAAAAACTAACAAGGGCAGGAAGAGCCACCATCAGGAAAGAGGACAGACGAGGGCAGCTGCTGACTGCTTCCCAGTGTACAACATTAGGAAGGTATCACAGGAAATCGCATTTACCTGTATTTTGTTAACAATGGATCAACCATCATTTCCCTGACCAGCATCCCATCCGTAAGGAACTAAAGAGTAGAAATACAAAGAAAGAGAAATTTATTTACATGGATGATTCGAGTCCAAGTATAATCTCTGTTCACATTCAAGAACACTCCACACCGCACAGCAAAGACAACACCCTAGTAGCTTTACTCATTCAGCAAAGTTTGAAAAAAAAAGTTCCCACACTGGGCTGCAGACCTTTCAATACCATCTCTGCTTACCTGGCCTAGTTGCCAATGCTAATTAGCATCAACAGCAATTTGTGTACAATCAAGTGAGTCTCCCACTTGCCATTATTTACTATGTGAATGCACTGAGTGGGACAGCTCCTCAGCATGTTCTCAGGCGCGGCCTCCACTGACAGAGCCGCAGTTTAGAGCATGGGCTCCACAGTCACCTGCCTGAGTTCAGAGCCCGGCTGTGCTTTTACCTGCTGTAAATACCCAGGCCAAGTGCTTACCATCGGAGTCTCATTCCTCACGTGTCAAATGAAGTAATATAACAATTTCACCAAGTTACAGTGAAAACTAAGTAGGATTAGTAAACACTAATAAAATGCTTCAGAAATGAGCAGTAACAAGTGGGTGCCATTTCACCCCCAAACAAGGTTGATGCATGAGCAAGGCTAAACTCTCCTACAGTCTCATTTCACTTTGACTTTAAAAGTGGGATGTGTTTCTAACACAATTTGCTTGGCTCTGGTTCCAGCTGTCACCGCCCCCCACCCACCCACACACATACACACACCCACACACACACACACACACACATACACACACACACACACACACACACACACACACACACACACACACACACACACACACACACACACACACACACA
>PVIU01023886.1:0-26545 GCA_004026605.1 Ondatra zibethicus | reverse complement strand
TATAGGCAGCAATTTAAAAGGGTAATTTGAAACTATACTAAGATAGTGTGGGTGCTGATGAGTGGCCGAGGAACTTTTCTATTTGTTCAGAAGTTCTCACTATACCGAGGTGCTCATCCTCAGTCGATGATAGATTCTAGATGGGAAGCATTTGCTCTTCGAAAAGAAGGGATGCCAACTGTTATAATCTTGGATCTCTGGTTCATTAACTTTCAAGGCCCTTAAGAATGAATGTTCCATTTAGACCTCCAGATAATTCAATTGTGGAAGATTTTTACCAGGATAAATGGGTTGTCAGATGCCTCTGCTTTGCCTTTTGTCCACTCTGCATCTCTAGAGTTCTGTGCTTCACAGATCCTACAAAAGCAATAGTCAATCTCCCCTAGGTTCTCACAAGAATGTCAGAGGTCTTATATATTTCTAAAGATATAAAGAGATATTGTCAGAGGTCAATAGGTCTCTCAGCAATGACTTGGCTCCTCTCTAGATCAGCTTGACTGGAAAATGTGTGTGTGTGTGTGTGTGTGTGTATGTTTGTGTAACAAAAATGTATTATGTAGTGCATGAATGTGCACATGTGTGTGTGGATCCACATGTCCATGTATGAGCAAGTGGAGGCCAGAAGTAGACAACATCACTCTGCATTTTCCCCTTGATGCAGGTTCTCTCAATGAATCTGGAGCTTTCCATTTTTTAAAAATAGGTTGGTAGTCAGAAAGTCCCAGTGATCCTTCTTCCTCTGCCCCTGCCCTGAGCCCTGGAAGAATAGGTTCATTGAAAACCACACCCTTCAGGTGCTAGGTGTTTAAATCAGGTCCTCATTGTTGAGCTACAGTGTTCCTATTCACTAAGCCATCTCTCCAGTCCATTCTGGATTTTCACTCAGGACCTTAGTATGTAAATTCTCCTATAATACTAGAAATCATTTGTGTTTCCAATTTGTAGGTTTTTCAGAGTATTGTGGCCACTTATTTCTCTGGGTTCCAATCAGTGCATAAAGAAAGGCACACTGCACGTATCCAGGTGACTGGCTGAGATGCAGCTGGCCACTAACCAATTTACATACTGGCCTCTTATCTCCATGCCCTTGCTTTCTGAGTCCTCTGTAACTGACTTGCTTGAAGAATATTACTTTTAGTCCAGATTTGAAAAGAGACATAAACAGAATACTGGCAGCTATAGCATAATAGAGAAAAGTAAAATTTTATATAGTGACATCCAGGTGACAACAAAAAATCCTTCTCTATAGTGTTCAAATGTTGAATATCTTTTCTAATTTAACTTTTGGAAACTTATTTTTAAAGCATAACTTTTAGAAACTTATTTTTAAATAATTGTAAAAAAAAATCTCCCTTACTTGTAGGACTTGACCACAAAAAAAAGAATAATGGTGCTCCAGACTTTTATGTTAGATATGTTTATTTATAGGGGTGTGTGTGCACCATGGAGTGCATGTGGAGGTCAGAAGACAACTAACCAAAGGTAATCTTGCAGATCATGTGGTATCCGGGGATTAAACTTAGGTCATCACTAGGTAGCAGCTGCCTTTTGCTCTCTGAGCCATCCCACCAGCCCACCACAAGTATTTATTAAATTATTCTGTTTGGCAGAAATAATGGTGCTCAATCTTTTCCTGAAACTAAGGGTTTTAGGTCTTTAATTACCTTCTAATGACAATATTAATGTTACTGAAATGTTTATATTTCCTATGTTTAGAATGTATTTTTATCCCTAACTCTGTTATTGCATTAAAATATGTGATTTCCTTATTTTATACAATAGAATCATATTTTGCTTTTGCTCTCTTGCATTTATGAACATCCTTTTTGCAAAGTATTACTCCAAAGCCTAGACTGTTTTCAAACTCTTGGCAATCTTCCTGCCTCAGCTCTCAGGGCCTCGGATTATAACCCTGAGACACCATGCCAATATTAAATATCTCTTTGGGAGGAAATGATATTCTGTAGTCAATTATTTTGTATAGAAGTATGTGTATTATTCTTGTGTGCATTTGCTTACATGCAAGGACATGTAGGGGTATGTGGTGGTCATGTGTGTATTTGTTGGTCAGAGGTAAACATCAAGTTCTTACACACACACACACACACACACACACACAATCTTCCTTTCTTATACCTTATTTTTGTAACAAGTTCCTTTCTGAACCCAGAGCCAACCAATACAGCTAGACTGGCAGGCCAGCAAATTTTGTGACTCCTCCTGTCTCAATGTCCCTAGTGCTAGGAATTAGGGGTGCATGTGGGCATGCCCAGCTGTTTTGCATGGGTGTTAGGGATCTGAATTCAAGTTCTCATGCTTTCACAGCAAGCATTTTGCTGACCGTTCATCTTTCTGGCCTATGTGTTCACTTGCACTATAGGATTTTTGTAGATTTCCCACCCCCATTTCTGCTTAGTGAGCATCTGGTCTGTGTTTGGCAGTCCAAATAGGATAACATTACTATGAGGATGCAATTGTGAATTTCAATCAAGTCTATCAATTTATGGTATATTTCCTGAGTTTTGTCTCATTTTGAAATTTGGAATTTTAGTTCATTCTTGGCTGATTCTTTATTAATAATGCCACAGCCAGAATTCCCATAAATTCTTAGTGATTGGCAGCCATCACTAACTATGCCAGGAAGGTAACGCACATTCATAGAAAAACTGTCTTTATTAATGCAGAAATTTTATAATTTTAGCTCTAAGTCAAGCAGATCGATATGAATGCCGAGAGACTGATGAACGTAGGAAGGGTGCTGTATGGTTAGTAATGCTTCACTGATGTTGGAATCATTTAGCAAAAGTGTTTCGTGAAAATCCCACCACAGAATCGAGATGCAAATGCTATAGCTCATTTGTTGCCAGCACAGTCAGTGACATTTTATAATGTACATCTGTCAGCCAGAGATATAAATGAATGAGGTGAACCATGCAATTTGCCCTCGGGAAGTTCCATTAGAGCCCCCAAAGTCTAATATTTATGAGGTCAGAATCAATTAATCAGATAGCTATATTGGCTTTTCAGCTCAGCAGGCTCTCTGCTCCACCAAACTGTTGCAGTTAAAAATCTTTCCTGTTTGGGAAAAGAGTGAATTTGTATGTGCTGCATAAAAGCTATTTTGTAAATCAATTACTATAGTAACACAGGATGTATTCAGCAGTAATTCATGCCCTCAGCGAAGAGAATGCAAAATATGTTCTTATCCAAAATGTTTTATCTCAGTAGGAGTCCTAAATATTATTTATGAGCTTTGTGGTCTCACCTATCCCACCGTTTACTGGATGATAAATGCTATCAACAGAATAAAGGTCGATGTCTCTTCCTGAAGAGGTGGTCCTGCAAGTGAGGCTTATACATAGAGCTGGCTGAAGCCAAATACTCACTGAGACGTGGAGAGGACTGTCAGCAGAGAGACTCTGCAGGCAGCACCTAGCAGCTGCGGTTAGGGAATGACTTAAATAGGGGTTGATGGCTTAGCCTCATTGGTAACCACCTTCTCTGTCTGGAATCAGACTCAGACCAACTTTAGAGATGGGTGTTGACTTAGAAGAGCCCTTTGTTAGAAACATAATCTCTCCTTTTTGGTTTTGGCATTAAGCAGAGCAAGAAGGTTGGTGCTGTGTTAGCAAAGATCTTAGGAATCACTCTTTTCTATGACCTAGTGTGCTGGGAAAACGTAAGAAACCATATCCAAGGTTTGTGGGCAGCACCAAAACTGAGTCAGAGACAACACAAACTTTTCATCAAGACATGGATCTGCAAATATTTGTCCAGACAAGCAGTAGGTGTCATGGGCTTGTGGACAGAGGAGTGCAGGGCTAGTAGTATACCAGTGAGCATGTGGGCACCTGCAGGTTTGCAGAGTCCACGCTGTTCTCACAATGCTGAGAGCAACAGTCAGCCAGGTCCTGCCTTGGCAAAACAAACAAGCGGCTGCAGCCAGCAAGCTAATGGCATCTCTACCTCGTTTTCTTTCTGAAATCAGCGGAAAACAGAAAGCAAAATGAATTAAAAATAAAAAACCCCTGTGGTCAAACAAGAAACACATAAACTCTAAATGCTATTGTGGAATGTAAATTTGATGAGGAGGCAGACTTCCCATGTTTGCTTAACTAGTGCACCCCAGAAACCAGACCACTAAGTAAACATCTGACAAATATATTCATTATGACTTTGAATAGTATGGCATTAACTTTCATTTCACTCAGTAGGGGCAACACCTTTTCTTCTGCTGTTCTGTTTTCTTCTTTAAATTCCTCTCTACCCCTTCTTCTTTTTTTCTTCTTCTTTTTCTTTTTCTTCTTCTTCTTCTTCTTCTTCTTCTTCTTCTTCTTCTTCTTCTTCTTCTTCTTCTTCTTCTTCTTCTTCTTCTTCTTCTTCTTCTTCTCTTTCTCCTCTCTTCTCTCTGCTTCATCCCCTTCTTCCTTTTCCTTTCTTCTCCTCCTTTTCCCTCCTCTTTCTTCCCCTTCTTCCCTTCCTTCTCCTCCCCTCTGCCTCCTCTTCCTCCTCTATCTCCCCCTCCTTCATATTCTTCTGACTTTAGGTTAGACCCAGTACCTCACATGCTGAGTATACTCTCTAAGACTAAGCTATGCACCCAGGCCTTAGAACTGGATCTTTGGGTCTTCACTTTCTAAGAGAAAGCATAGATTCAAAAAATCATTCAGGCAAACACAGAGTCAAATCATAGTTTTTTCACAAGTCCAAAGGTGTATGATCTAATGATTAAAGGATGCTGAGTTTTCCAAGGAGCGTCGAGATGATACCTAATGTTTTTCTAATAGGCTACCTTTATCATCTTGATACACTTAAGTTGTGCTTATTGACAAGGAATGTTTCTGTTTATTTAAATCCAATTTATTTTTTATTTCAAAAATTTTAAAGTCAAGGGGTTGGGATAAGACATTTAGTCAGCATTCACAGCCCCATTTAACAACTATAAAATTTAAAAGGATCGGTAAGTGGTTATATTCAAACATGGGCTTGAAATCCCCAATAAACCCTCAAAGTGTCAAGGTTTAGGAGTGTAGTATGTCTCCTAAAACCTTCCCACATCTCTTGTTAAGGGAGGCAGTGCTGAAAAGCCAGACAACATGGGCTTTCAGTAATGTAGCATGGAAGAAAGATTAAGAGGTGTCAATCAGATTTGCATTGCTCATTAGTAGAAGCTGGAAAGGAAAGGTTGAATGCTGAGTTCCTATATTCCTCAGAACCTCTCCACCCCTAAGCACACATAATTCTTAACATCCTGATCAACGTGTGTCATAACTGACAGTTCATGGTGAGTTGATCTAATGTTTGCTTCACCGGCCAAGGCCTGACAGAGTTTGCACTTGTAAGAAGCATCCATATTATGAAGCTCCACTCTGCACAGCATAGATTTGTTATACAAAAGGACTCCATATAGTTCTGTTTTGAAAGGAATCTGTCAAGTTGTTTTCACCACAGTAAAGATGTTGTGATTTTGAAATGTCGTGATTTTCCCCCCAAACATGTAAATTACTCAGAAAAAAAAAGAAGAAGAAATGGGATTTTAGAGAATATTCACTTTGGGGGAACATCTTGTATTATTTGATGCTACAGCCAGACTATATAGGCATCTTCAGAGAAATGAGACTATGTTTTGATATAGTCCACTTTTCTTATATGACTGTGTGTATACAGTTGTCCTATATTTGGCATGTTTTAAGTCATGACAAAATCCATTCACTTACACCACAATCCTTCACTGCTGGTTCATTCTGAATTCCTTTAGCTTGGTCACAAGTGAAAGGAAATCTGCTGAAGGGCTTCTGCATCTGAAATTACTGTAGTGGAGGTGATTGATGCTGAAATGAAAGATACGTTTTGAGTTGTAACTGGAACGGCTCAATAACAAAATACCAGTGGCAACATATGGAAAGGAAAGCACAATGAACAGAAAGACAGTGGAGCCTATAGGAGAAATTTTGCAGGTCAGTAACATTCTGTATTTGACCTCTGTCCTTCAGTGAGTGACTCTAGAGGTCCTTTCACAGCGCGAGGCAATTTTCTTTCAAATTATCTGATGTCCTCTGGGTTAGGATGCATGCCATGTGCTTTGCCAGTCAGAAGTTATGCTTTCAGATGAACCTAAGTGTATGTACAGAGCCTACACACTTTAAAGTTTACTCCAGAATGAATTAACTGGAAGTTGATAATGGCAATAGGATTATGCAGATCTTAATGGGAGAGTGGCATATATGATAAAGTTTCTAGAAGTAATACATAAAGACGAGTGGGGGATGGAAAGATGACTCAGTTGGTAAAGTGCTTGACCTTCACCCACACAAAAGCTGTGTATAAAAATAAAAAGTTATTGAGCTTCCGAGTTGAGTAACATATATATTTGGGGAAAATCATGACATCTTAAGATTGGAAAGTCTGAATTTGGGGAAAATAGGTTGACATGTTCATTTCTAGATGGAGCTACTTGGAGCCTCTTTGCATAGACATTGCTATAATGTGGAAAGAGTCGAGCTTCACAATATGTATGCATCTTATGGGTACAAACTCTATCAAAGCTTGGCCAATGGAGCAGGCATTACATCAGGCAAAAACACTCATTGTAAACGCAAGGAGAATTGGGTTCAAATCCCCAAAACTCATTAAAATAAGGTCGACGTGATAGCACTTGCCACTACCTCTAGCATTAGAGGTTGAAAGATACACATCCTTTGAGCTTGGTGACCATGATATTTAGCCAACATGTTGAGCTTCAGGTTTCCTGAGAGTCTGTGTCTGAAAAAATAAGGTAGATTGCAGTAGAGGACACCAGGCATACTTTTCTATCCTCCCCATGTACATAACAGGCCCATTTGCCTTCATACATGTGTGTACATAACACACAAACACACACACACAGAGGGATAAAGAGAGAGAGAGCTAGATAAAAACAAAAAGTGTCATCAGAAGAATAGAAACATGTATCTCTAAGCCTATACAATACAGCAAATGAAATAGAAAAAGTCAACTAAGAAGAGACAAAATGACCTAACATGTCCAATATAAGCTCGCAGCTTCCAGGCAAGAGACCCTCTACCATTTCTTGGAGTTGTTCTATCTTTGGCAAGTGCTCAAGGGGATTATTTTCATGTTCTTTTTTATCTCAGTTCTTGAGCACCTTTAGCATTTACTAAAGCAGTTCTAAGTCCTGGGAGGCTAGTTAGTGCCAAATTTTGAGACAGGTCTTAAAGACTGACACTGGAAATATTTTACTAAAAGAAAGCAAACATATTTTCAAAGATATTTGGGTTTTCAGGGCACCAGGTACCAAAATTGAGCATAGGAAACATAAAAGTTATAGCCAGTGGAAATAAGATGAGGTTAGGTAATCTCTGAGTATATGATTATCCTCAAATAAAGTGCTCAGAAATACTAAAATACTTTTTATACTATGCTTGAGTTTCTAACATCATCTGCAGGTGATAATTGCTATGTAACCCAAACAGCATAAAATCTTACACTGTAGTTTTAGGAAATTACAGGACTGTACAATATAGACAGAGATTTATATTTATTTATTTATTCTATATAGAAAAATGAAAAACTTAAAGACTTGATCAAGATGTGGGAATTTTACATAGAATGACTTTCTCCACATTTTCTCTAACCAAGTCATCTTGTCCACTTTTCTTGGACCAGTATGGTAACTACTCTGACCTTGCCTGTGAAGCTGCAGTAGTCCTACATGAGACAGAATTTGATACTACTGGGAAATGCCACGTGGTTTCTGGGAAATAAAGTTTAAGTGGTGGGCTGAGTCCACGACTGTGGTGAGGTGAGATCAGAGCAGTTATATCAGGAAATACAATTTTCTCTCCTCATGAGAAAAGAGAAGCTGTCTTTCATCCAGATCTGTAACAGAGCTGGGCAGGGCTCCTAAAGAGCACACCAAGCTCACTGCCACCTCTTTCAGGAGAGTACTTGGTTTATGGGGCATTGTAGCTGAGGTTCTTTGGAGGAAAACCTATGAAAAATCATTGGATGGAAGTGGTATATGTGAAGGGTTAGTCTTCATTTTTGATATGTTCTTCCTTCCATATGTAGGGATCAGTTCTTTCTAGAACATTCCTGATCTCTATTAATGCTCCAATTTTTTTCCCTGCTTGGATCAGGGGGAGCTGGGATGAATGTGACTGTTGAGATTAGACGGTCCAGCCTCCTCTGAGATCACATGCTCTACCAGCAGGGCAGGGTACCAGAAAGGTCAAGGTGTAGTCTGCACTTTTGTATCATAGTCAATTTGGCTAGTCTCACCTTCCTTCTACATGTAGGAGAATGCTTCATGCCATCTAGACTGTGATTGCATGGGAGTCAGGTTCCATGATTCCAGAGCAGCAGGGTCATTTACCAAGGAATCATGTCCAACAACCTATGCCTGTCAGTAGAGCAGGAGCCACTTCACTTCAATTCTGATGAGGTATTTTGCACATTTGCTCCTATAACTATAAAGGCCATTTGTTCTAAAAATTACTTAGGGATTTGTTGGTTTTTTTTTCAATTCTACTAATTTTCAATCTCTCTTCACATTTTGCTCAGATTCCAGACAGTAACCTTGCAGAGTCCAATATGTTATATAAACTCAGAGTCAAAACACTGTCAGATAACCCAAAGTGTTAGCCTATGTCTTCTACCAAGAGACAAATTTAATCCTACTCTGAAAAAAAAAGTCAAAGTGAGAGCTACATTTTATCTTTGAATTTATTTTAATTTTTTGGAAAAGGCAGCAAAAAGCACAATCAACAAGTTCCAGGAGGAACCAGACACAGCTGCAAAGGAGAAAAAGAGGGGCAAGTCAACATGGCACTGAGAAAGTACTGTTACCTAGTGCAGGAGCTCAAGAGTGGAGGCTACTTTGGCGGAGTGGATTTGGGAGTTCATATCGTATGCAGTTGATGCTTTGCATAGCTATTTTTCATGAACATTGAGCTAACATAGCAAAGCAACACCGTGAAACACATATACACACACATGAGTACACAAACACACATACTCTCACACATGAGCATGCACACAAGCACACACATAGAAAGAAGAAAATTTACAGAACACCACAACATACTGGTTTCCATGAAGAGACATTAAACAGAGCAAAAATACGTTTCCAGAGATTCAGTTATGTTGGATTAAGATGATGATCAGATGCTAATCTACAAGGGGCTATATTTTATAGAGAGTAACTCTAAGTTAGTGAATATGAAAACCACTAGGAGCTTTGTCTTAGCTTCATTTTTGTTTCTGTGGTAAAAATACCCCGACAGAAAGAAACTTAGAGGGGAAAAAGGTTTATTTTAGTATACAATTTCATATTGCAGTCCATACTATGGGGAAGTAAAGGCATCAAGAACATGAGACATGTAGTTTAGTCAAACTACACCAGTAGTCCATGCTCAGCTTGCTCACTATAGTTTTGCAATTCAGGATCACATTCCTAAGGAACTGTACTGCAAACAGTGGGCTGGATCTTCCCACTTCATTAATAAACAATTAGTAATCCCAGAAGAGAATGCTGACAACCCAACCTGTCCTAGAGCATATCTCATGAAGACTCACTTTCCAAGAGTTTCAGATTATGCCACCTAGACAAAACTAACCATCAGAGGGCCATTATAAATTCAGAAGAATTATATAGTTCAGCCTCTACTCAGGAATCATGAAGACAAAAAAACACAAGTAACAACAAAACTAACATTGTTAACAATAATTACCATGATTAACTCCATCACAACAAAATATAAGATAAACTTGCTATCAGGGGTAGAAGGTGTACATGTTTTATTTGAAGTATAGGGAAGGTTTGAGATGGTAAACCTGTAGCATCCATGGTGAGAAAAAGCCAGGAATCACCTGTCTCCCTTAATCTCAGGAGAGCAGAAGTCTATGTTGGTAGATTGGTATTTGTACAGAATTCCTACACTATAGATGAAGGTTAGAGCCTTAAAGGAACCAGTCTGAGTGTATATGTATACAGGAAGATATTTATGCATATATGAGTGTATGGGAATACAGGTGCACATATATACAGACTCATATGGCAATATGAGTCTATCCTTGAAAACTGTAAAAACACTGTTTACCCATGAAAAAGCACTCCTTCACTGTTCTATGCACCAACATTTATACCTGCGAAGCAGTTTAAATAAGTAAACAAGATTTTAATGAACACTTTTAATTCAGGACAGAAGATATTATCCTTGCCCACTTTGGTTTATCAAAACTAAGTCTGACAAAGAATTTCCTGAGGCTACACTAGAGGTCACACAGAAACTCTACTTCGCTCAACACATATGCAGCAATAATACAGGCATCAAGTGCCTACTAGATTTAGATGGGTACATGAATTAGCTGAATGCAATTGGGACAGGTCTCTGAAGCAGTAGAAGGCAGGGCTTATGTACTTGATAGAAAAGGAGGGCAGAAGTTTGGATATTAATGAATGAATTGCAGATGGAAGTCCATGGATCACCTCTGAAGTAGGAAAAGTGTTGCATAGTGAAGTCTGTGCATCTGTTTCTGCCCACTTCACTCTTTGTGACTGACTGTTCACTCTAGGGGGTCAACTCAGAATGTTTAAGTTATCATTTCATTAGTTTTACAGAACAATAATATGCTAATTCCAGGAGTTTTATGTAGGCATTATTGCAGCATTTTTGCAATGAATAAATCAGACAAGGCTGCAGTGCCTTGCTCTACACTCAGTGCCTTGCCTGAATTCAAACACACACACACACACACACACACACACACACACACACACACACACACACACACACACATAGTATTCATTCTAAAGTTAATTTATCCAACTGTTTAAATTTAATTTCTTCCCATGTATTTCTATCTCCATGTGTTTTAGATCTGTCTTCCTTATGAACTCACACTAGCTTATAATCTTTAATTCAGTGAGATTTTAGGGTTCCTTGCTTCTTGTTTTTGTGAGACAGGCTCTCATTATTTAGTTTGGCCAGGAACTCACAGAGATCTGTCTCCCTTTGCTCTCTGAATACCACACCTAGCTTCTTTTATTTCTGATTCATACTTAAGTCAGACATAAATTATTATCCCTTAATATGTATCTTTGAAATTTCCTATAGTGAGAATATACTATGTTAAGTTTTTATTTTTCTATTTTTAAAGTTTACTTTCATATGTTATTCATAAAATCAAGGTTTTTGTCTAGAGTTTTTGGTTAATAGGTATTTTCATGACTGTTGGAACAGTTTGACTTCCTTGTCACTTCTTTGGAGATAATTTATCCTTTCATTTGGAGGTTTTAGAAATTTTCTCATTGTCTCCATGCTTTTTGGAATTATAACAGTGTGTGGATTTCTTTTAAAATTCTTTAAGATTTTTATTTCTTTTGATTTTATGAATTAATAACTTCCAAAATTCATTATTTAATATCTTTATATTTTCTCTCTCTCTACACACACACACACACTCCTAAGTAAATAGGAAGTACAGGCAAACAAGGAATTCTGATGGAGAGAGATAAATTGTTCCTCAGGCAAGAGCCTCCAAATTGTTTATTCAATATCTAGTGGTCATTCCCCAAACCACATTTTTGCAATATATCCAAAAAATATTGCCTTTGTTTTCTCTGGTCCTTTTCTTCTTGTAGACCACAAGCACTTGCTTAAGTTTGAGGTTTCATTCTGAGTCTTTCCTTTTAGTTCCCTTTTCATCTTTTTGTGCTTAGTAAATAGCTTCCCACAATACCTACATTCCAGCTTATTTATTCTCTCTTCAGCAGAATCAATTATGCTAAAAGTATACTGAAGTTCTACTCAGTGCTAAATTTCATATACTGTATTTATTTTTCTTTGCTGAGATCGCAGTTTGTTATGTTTCAAGTATACCTTCTATTTTAAAATACTTTATTTAATTACACAGAAGTCTGTGCATGTGTTTCAGGTCTTGTATTCTAGCTCCATCCATTTGCCCACTAATTTCAAGATGCCGTTACTTTTTTTTTCTGTGTAGTACTCCATTGTGTAAATGTAGCACATTTTCCCTATCCATTCTTTAGTCAAGGGTCATTTAGGTTGTTTCCAGGTTCAGGCTATTACAAACAATGCTTCTATGAACGTAGTTGAGCACATATCCTTGTGGTACAATCGAGCATCCTTTGGGTATATACCCAAAAGTGGTATTGGTGGGTCTTAAGGAAGGTTGTTTCATAATTTTCTGAAAAATCACCATACTGATATCCAAAGGGGCTGTACCAGCTTGCATTCCCACCAGCAATGCAGAAGTGTTCCCTTTATCCCACAACCTCTCCAGCATATGTTGTCATCAGTTTTTTTTTTTTTATGTTGGCCATTCTTATATGTGTAAGATGGAATCTAAGAGTTGTTTTGATTTGCATTTCTCTGATGTCTAAGGATGTTGAGCATTTCCTTAAGTGTCTTTCAGCCATTTTGGATTCCTCTGTTGAGAGTTCTCTGTTTAGGTCTGTACCCTATTTTTTATTAGATTATTTATACTTTTGATGACAAATTTCTTGAGTTCTTTGTATATTTTGGAGATCAGACCTCTGTCTGTTGTGGGGTTGGTGAAGATCTTTTCGCATTATGTAGACTGCCTTTTTGTCTTGTTTACTATGTCCTTCACATTACAGAAGCTTCTCAGTTTCAGAAGGTCCCATTTATTGTTTCTTCCAGTGTCTGTGTTGATGGGGTTATATTTAGGAAGTAGTCTGCTGTGCCAATGAGTTCAAGTGTACTTCATAATTTCTCTTCTATGAGGGTCAGTGTGGTTGGTTTTATGTTGTGGTCTTTGATCCATTTGGACAACTACAATTTTGTGCATGGTGATAGATATGGATCTATTTTCATTCTTCTTCATCTTGATATCCAGTTATGCCAGCACCATTTGTTGAATATGCTTTTTTTCCATTTTATATTTTTTGCTTCTTTTTCAAAAATCAGATTCGCATATGTGGTGAATTGATATCTTGATCTTCGATGGTTCTCCTGTCTATTTTTATGCCAATACCAAGCTGTTTTCACTACTGTAACTCTGTAGTACAGTTTTAAGTCAGAGATTGTGATGCCTCCAGAAGTTCCTTTTGACTATTCTGGGATTTTTGCTTTTCCCTATGAAGTTGAGTATTGTTCTTTCGAGGTCTGTGAAGAATTTTGCTGGGATTTTGATGGGCATTGCATTGAATCTGTAGATTGCTTTTGGCAAGATTGTCATTTTTACTATGTTAATTCTACCTATACAAGACCATGGGTGATTTTTTCACTTTTTTGGTGTCTTCTCCAATTTCTTTCTTCAAAGATTTAAAGTTCTTGTCATACAGGTCTTCCACTTGGTTGGTTAGTGCTACTCCAAGATATTGTATACTATTTGTAGCTATTGTGAAGGGTGATGCTTTTTTGATTTCTTTCTTGCCCATTTATTATCTGGGTTAAAGAGGGCTACTGTTTTTTTTTAAGTTAATTTTGTATCCTGTTACATTACTTAAGGAGTTTATGAGTTCTAAAAGTGCCTTGGTAGAATTTTGGGGGCACTTATGTAAACTATCATATAATATCAACAAATAGTGAGAGTTTGACTTCTTTTCTGATTTATATTCCCTTGATCTTCTTTTGTTGCTCTAGCTAGAACTTCAACTTCTATATTGAATAGATATGGAGAGAGTGGACAACCTTGTCTTCTTTCTGATTTTAGTGGGATTGCTTTGAATTTCTTTCCATTTAATTTGATGTTGGCTGTTGGCTTGCTGTTTATTTCCTTTATTATATTAAGGTATGTTCCTTGTATCCCTGCTCTCTCTAAGACCTTTATCATGAAGGGATGTTGTATTTTGTCAGAGGCTTTTTGAGCATCTAACGAGATAAACATGTGGTTTATTTTTTCAGTGTGTTTATATGGTGGATTACGTTGAAAGATTTTTGTATGTTTAACCATCCATGCATCTTTTGATGAAGCTGACTTGATTATGGCTGATGATTTTTCTGATGTGTTCTTTGATTTGGTTTCCCTGTATTTTGTTGAGTATTTTTGCATCAATTTTCATGAGTGGGATTGGTCTGTAATTCTCTTTCTTAGTAATGTCTTTCTGTAGTTTGGGTATCAGGGTAATTGTAGCTTCATAAAAAGAGTTTGGCAATGTCCCTTCTCTTTCTATTTCATGGAACAATTTGAGGAGTATTGGTATTAGTTCTTCTTTGAAAATTTTGTAAAATTTTGTACAGAAACAATCTGGTCCTTGACTTTTTTGTTTTGGAGAATTTTGATGACCATTTCTATATCTTTAGCAGTTATAGATCTATTTAATTTGCTTGATTTAATTTTAGTAAGTGATATTTTTCCAGAAAATTGTCTATTTCCTTTAAGTTTTCCAATGTTGTGGAGTACAGATTTTCAAAACATGATCTAATGAATCTCTGGATTTCTCCCATGTCTGTTGATATGTCCCCTTTTCATTTCTGATTTTGTTAATTTGGATATTCTCTCTCTGCCTTTGGATAGTTTGGATAAAGCTTTGTTTATTTTATTCATTTTCTTGAAGAACAAACTCTTTGTCTCATTGATTCTTTGTATTGTTTTCTTTGTTTCTATTTTGTTGATTTCAGTTCTCAGTTTGATTATCTTGCCATCTAGTCCTCGTGGGTGAGTTGACTTCTTTTTCTTCTAGAGTTTCAAGTGTTCTGTTAACTCACCAGTGTGGGAATTTTACAGCTTCTTTATGTAGACATTTAGTGCTATGAACTTGCCTCTTAACACTGCTTTCATTGTGTCCCATAAATTTGGGTATGTTGTGTTGTCATTTTCATTGAATTTTAGGAAGTGTTAAATTTCTTTCTTGACCCATGATAATTCAGGTGAGCATTGTTTAATTTCCATGTGTTTGTGGGCTTTTTGAAATTAGTGTTGCTGTTGAATTCTAATTTTAAGCCATGGTGATCCATTAAGATGCATGGGGTTATTCCATTTTTTTTATATCTGTTGAGGATTGCTTTAATCTGTTGATGTTTGCTTTGTTATCTAGTATGTGGTCAGTTTTTGAGAAGCTTCCATGAGGTGCTCAGGTATATTCTTTTATGTTTGGATGGAATGTTCTGTAGATGTCTGTTAAATCCATTTGAGTAATAACATCTGTTAGTTCCCACTTTCTGTGTTAAATTTCTGTCTGACAGACCTGTCAATTAATGAGAGTGGAATATAGAAGTCTCCCACTATTAGTGTGTATGGTTTAATGTGTGATTTAAGCTTTAGGAGTGTTTCTTTTACATATGAGGGTGCACTTGTCTTTGGTGAATAGATGTTCAGTATTGAGATTTCCTCTTGATGAATTTTTCCTGTGACCAGTATGTACTGTTTTTATTTATTTCTTTTGATTGATTTTAGCTTGAAGTCTATTTTGTTAGATATTAGGTTAGCTACACCAGCTTGTTTCTTAGGTCCATTTGATTGGAAATTTTTTTTTCCCAATCCTTTACTCTGAGGCGATGTCTGTCTTTGAGGTTGAGGTATGTTTGTTGTATGTAGCAGAAGGATGGATTCTGTTTTTGTATCCAGTCTGTTAACCTGTGTCTTTTTATAGGTGTTGAGTCCATTTATATTAGGAGATATTAATGACCAGTGTTTGTTAGTTCCTTTTATTTTAGTTTTCATTGTTAGTGATATTATTGTGTGTGTTTTCCCTTTTGTGGGATTTGTTGCTGTGAAATCATCTATTGACTGTGTTTTTGTGGATATAGTTAATTTCCTTGGGTTGGAGTTTTCTTTCTAGTACTTTGTGTAGGGCTGGGTTTTTGGCTAGTAATTGGTTAAGTTTGGTTCTTTCATGGAATATCTTGTTTTTTCCATCTATGGTAATTGAAAGTTTTGCTGCATATAATAGTCTGGGCTGGCATTCCTGGTCTTTTAATGTCTGCATAGCTCTTTGTGAAGTAAAGTGTAATTCTGATAGGTCTGCCTTTACATGTTGTTACTTGGCCTTTTTCCTTTGAAGCTCTTAATATTCTTTCTTTATTCTGTCTGCTTAGTGTTTTTATTATTGTGTGGCAAGGAGAATTTTTTTTAATCCAGTCTGTTTGGTGTTCTGTAAACTTCTTGCATCTTCATGTGCATATCTTTCTTTAGGTTGGGAAAGTTTTCATCTATAATATTGTTGACTATATTTTCTGTGCTTTTCAGTTGAACTTCTCCTTCTTCTCTCCCTATTATTCTTTGGTTTGGTCTTTCCATGATGTTCCATATTTCCTGTATATTTTGTGTTAAGATTTTGTTAGATTTAATGTTTTCTTTGACTGATGACTGTATTTCCTCTAACATATCTTCAACACTTGAGATTCTCTTTTCCATCTCTTGTATTCTGCTGTTTATGCTTGCATTTGTGGTTCCTGATTGTTTTCTCATAATTTCCATTTCTATAATTCCCTCGGTTTGTGTTTTCTTTATTGTCTCTATTTTGATTTTCAAGTCTTGAATTGTTTTTTCATCTATTTGATTGCTTTTTCTTGGTTTTCTTTAAGGGATTTGTTGATTTCTTCCAATTTTTTGTTTGTCTTTTCCCCCATTTCTTTGAGGGGATTTTTCATTTTCTCTTTAAGGGCCTCAAATGTTCTCCAAAAGTTAAGTTTTAGGTCATTTTCTTCTGCTTCATCTGTATTTGGGTGCTCAAGTCTTTCCACTAATTTTTGTTGGCGTTGTGTTGCTCTTTGTGGTGTTGAGTGTATTCTTACCATGTCTACCTATCTTTTCCTCTGTTTGGTGTAGTTGGAGCTGGATCTGTGGTGATCAGTCTTCCAGGTGCCAGTAGATCCAAGCCTCAGATGGTTGCCCCTCATGGTGCAGTCAAGCCATGGTTCCAATCACCACAGAGGTCACTCATTGTTCCTAGAGGTTGCTCTCCAATCCCAGGGGCCATTTGGGCCTGCTCCCATTGGGGCTGCTCCTTCTGAGGTTGCTGCCTTGGGCCTGCTCTGACAGAGGTCTGGTTCAGTCGTGCTTCTGTGGTGGCCACTTCCTCTGGCCTGCTCAGCCTGAGATCACTGGCTCAATAAATAAACATCTTTTCAGGGCCTACTTTTTATGGGTTTGTCATTTTTTGGTTAAAGTGACTCTAATTTTGTCGTTTTAGTAAAAGATCCTAATTTTTCTTGGGATAGTATTTTTTGTCTTTTTTCTCATATAAAGTAATGTATTTTGAGCAATTAACTTTGTATTTGAGTCTGTCTTGTACTTTAGAAAAACAGAAATGGTAGGTTTCCTTGACCCTGTGATTTGAAATTCTCTTATGTGACACAGGTAAAATATGTCGAGCTCTCTGACATAGCTCATTAATCTGCTAACCCTGCATTAAAGCTATTAGAACTTATTTTTAAATAAAAATAAAAGAAACAATGATAGTGATTTTAGAAAGATAAAATTCTGCAGTTTGGGAAGGCATAGCAGAAATGTTACTGTTCTTAAGTGTTTATGAAAATTTTATTTTAACTTATTTCAGCACCTGTAAGCTGTGACCTAATAAATGTGTGGGTTCTAAAACTGGTTACTGGAAAGGACTCTCTGTGTCAGAGTATGAGGAAGCTCGTCTGTTTAATATTGTCATCTAAAGGGGACACAGGATGTGGTGGCAGGGAGCAGCATGACACATACTCAAGCAGACAGACATCTGTGGGCTGAAAGCAATTAATATCTTTAGTGTTGAAAATACTTTTCTATGTGAGCTAAAAAAGCTAACATCAGGGATTGAGTTGATGAATGCATTTTTACCCTCAGCAGGTTTTATTTTCTCTACTTAACTTACAATAATATAGAGAAGAGAAATGAGTTTAGAACTCTGGATTGTGTTGAACAAATTATTAATGCGAAATACTATGCAACTAAAAAACTAAATCAAAATGTAAAAATAAGCCTTTGTTTAGGGGTTTATACAAAGGTTTGTCCTATATAAGAGTGGACAAACTGTAATCGAAAGGTAACTTATTTAACATTTTATAAAATCTAGTTACTCTTTTTATAAAATAAAAGAAGTGTAATAATTTAGTTAATTTCCTTCTTAATATGCTAAATAATTTTAATATGTAAATTTTTGGCAATTTACCTATAGATTTTATATAAATGTAGTAACTCAGCCTTCCATGGCCTTGTTTTTCCCTCTTGATATTTACTTAATGTACTTTCTTATTTATCTCGGAATCCAGTGTACCTTTCACTAGATTCTTTCACCCAAAAGTACATATTTTGGGTACACCAAGTTGAAGTTTCAATTTTCTCAAGGGACTTTTAATAATTTTTTTCTGCTCTAAAAGAAAAAGTTTCTAATAGCTTTCAAGACATAAATGCCTAATTCTCCTAGTTTCAACAATCTAAAAGCATATTTAATAGAAAAATATTGGTAGACATTTTGAGATATGTATTATGTTTCTATGTTTAAACCTTAACAGAGTAAGAAAATTATTCAAAGCGTGTTGTATATTTGGAATGGATTTCTATATAAAGAACAGGACAATTGCAGATTATATTTAAAAGAATTTCAAAAGTAATTTAATTTTAATGATGCTTGATAGCATTAAATTACATGCCTAAGTATAGAAGCTAGTAAGTAGGAGAGCTGGAGTTAAATCTCATGTTTTTCTCTGTATTAACACAATATTTTCTTCTATATGATCCCATTTATATGTGCTCTGCTTATTATTTGTTGAGTGTACATTCTCAGAAATGTGTCATTAGACTATTCTGTGATATGAACATCAAAAGTGTGCTCATACAAAGTAAAATGATGGCAAGATTACTAGGTTGACATATACTATGAAACCACCATAAATACATAGTAATGTCTTCGCTTAAACTGTGTATGTGTTACTGCGTTTTCCCCACTTACATAGTTCCCCTTTAGCTATTATTAGATTTTATTGTGATTTTTCTCTTTAAAACTGATCTCCATCCGTGTAGAAGATTTTGAAGACAGTACAGTCATGCAAGGGTAAGTATTGAATAGATCAAAACTTCAGAACCTGAAACACAGCATTTGCCAGACTAGAAAGAAGGGAGTTACACTGAGTGACAGCGTGTCTTCCAGGGATTACATCAGATACTCTACCTAATCCTTCTCATTTAATGTACACAAACACCTTTGTTAGATTATTTCCCTCTTTGTTGTGATATGCTACCTCACAAGAAACACCTTAAGGTAGGAAGGGTTTGTTATGGTTTAGAGCTTGAACCTATAGTACATCATGGCAGATTGTCATGATGGCAAGAGCAGATTTGGACTGTGGCAGCAAAAGCGTGAGGCTGCTTAGTCACGTCTGAAAGGACAAATAGGCAGGGATGTAGTGACTGAGCTAGAAGTGGGGACTCAGTTGTAGTCATGGAGGCCGCCTCTTAGTGATTCATACTCTCCATCTGGATTCCCAAATCTTAAAGATTCCACAACTCCCAGAGACAATGCCACCAGCTGGGAACTAAGCGTTCAAATACATGAAACTCACATTTGAATCATAACACATGTATTCTAGTTAGCTTTCTATTCCTGTGCTAAAAACCCGTGACTTCTTGTCCCAATCACCTTTGCACGTGAAGGGAAGTGAGGACAGGCATTCCGGGCAGGAACCTGGAGGCAGACTACAGCAGAATTCATGGAAGAATGCTTACTGTCTTACTCCTCTTGGCTTCCTCAGTTTGCTTTCCTATACATACCAGGACCACTTGTTCAGGAAAGGCTTTGCCCACAGTGGTCTGGGCCTTGACACATCAATCATCAGTCATAAAAATATTCCTCAGACTTGCCTATAGGTCAGCCTGATGAGGGCATCCTTCTAGCTCAAGTTCTCTTCTTAGATGACTTTAGCTTATGCCAAATTGACAAAACACTACCCAACACAATATCTAGCAAGGTGTTTTATATGTACACTGTTATACACGAAGAAACCATGCTTTGGCAAGGTTAACAGTGTCTATCACTGCCTGCCAACCTGTGCCAATCGCTATCATTAGAAGTGGCAACCCTAGCAATGGAAGTTCAACTAGATGAGATCCATGGTAGAAAGCAGGGAAGCTAAACCTTTTAAAGGTTTTTCAGGGAATTCTTGAATTGATAATTGGAGCAAAAGTATGTCTAATTCCAGATGAGAAATAGTTTGCAGCTCACAGCTTTATTTTAAATGATGGTTAAATTAACACTATGAATATTCTTGAAATACATTATTGGATTTTAGTACATTCTTTGCAAGGATGCCCTTTCATTATTGCTTATAGCATCACCCTGGAAGTCATAGCAAGTGCTATAAGACAGAAAAGAAATGTATACATATACATATGAAAACTTTCCCTTGTTCACAACTGACATTTTTATCTATGTTGACAATTGATTAAGAGCCTCCTGGACCTACTAAGCAGTTATAGAAATGTTTGAACGTAGGACTGGGGCTCACAAATGGAACACTCTCCTATACATCAGTACTGAACATCTGGAATTTGAAATCAGAACCCTCCAAATGAAACATTAAAGTATAAATCCTATCAAGACAATATAAAATCAATGTGTAGAAAATAATAAAACCCTAAGCAATGTGTCTATGAATAAATAAGTAACTGGAGAACCAGGAAGTTTCATTATTTTCAAGATGTCCATTCTCAACTTCATCTATAGATTCAACACAATACCAGTCAAAACCCCTGAAATGGAACAGATGTGTTCCTTGTAAAGCCTACATGGAGCAGTCATAGGCAAGAAAGCTGTCATCTGAACATTGAGGAGTACAGTTAGAGGACCCGGCCTACCTGTCCTGGAGAGTTTTCTGAAGTCATAGTAATCCAGTGTTTGTCAGCAATGAGATAACAGACAAATATGTAAATGGAACTGAGTCTAGGAATCAGCCCATATAGAAATCCACTGGCTGTTGGCAAAGGACAACATTAATTTAATGAGAAAATATTGATTCCCAACACATAGGGCCAGAATAACTGAGCTTTCATTTACAAAAATCTCAGTATATGAAGAGACATTTTAAAATCTTATAAAGTCACCAAAAATAGTGTAGGCCTTGTACAAACAAGATACAAAGCTATGAAGCTCCTCGAATATAACATAGAAGAAATACTAGTTAACCCTGGACATGGCAAAACATAAATGATACAACTGATGGAAGAATGTGTAACTTAGAGGTTGCTAAAATTAAAAACTTTGTTGCACTAAAGACCAAACCAAGAGAATGAGGACATGAGAACATATTTGTAGAAGACATATTGGATAAAAGATTTATTCAAATATATGAACAACTATTACAACTCAATAAAGAGAATAAATAACCTGATTTAAAAATGAACAAAAGATCTAGGTACACACTTCCTAAAAGAATATATACATGTAGTAAAGAAGTACATGAAAATTGCTGAATACCATGTATTGCTAGGGAATTCCAGCCGGAATAAGGAGGTATCAATACACACTCATTAGGACGGCCAGAATCCTAAATACTGGCAGCATCAAATGTTAATAATGATGTGAATGAATAGAAACCTATCCATGGTGGAAAGAATTGCAACCTGGCATAGGACTCCAGAAAGCATGGTTGGTGGTTTGCTTTCTTTTTGTGAAACAAGGTCTCATTTATATACCAGGCTGATGATGCTATCTCTACCTTGAGGTGACTTTGAACTTCTGATGCTCCTGCTTCTGCTTCCATATTTCAAGGCTTACCAATACATGCTACCAGATCTGATTTACACAATTTCAGGATGAAATTTGGGTTTTCCCATACTATATATTCTACAAAATTTCCCAACATTCTACAAACCTAGGTACAACCTCAGTCCCAAAACAGTTTTCTTTTCCACGCCAGGCATATTTTAGTCTTGGTAACCTGGCGCCATACCCTGAAGGAAGAGCACAGCAATTGATTGTCCAGTGCAAAATGGGTCAGTTCTAAAAACATACATATAAGTAACATTATATCATTATATGCACTCAACAGGTTATATGTGAGAATACATATATTTGCAAAAGTACATATGTGTTTGCAATGACAATTAGTGAAAACGAGGTCATCAATTTGAAGCAAGTAAGGTACATGGAAAGGTTTGGAGGGAGAAAAAGGAAGGGAAATATTGTAGTTAAATTATTTCAAAAATAAACAATGACACCAACAGCAAAAAAACAAATGAAGCCTGAAAAATCTGAAAAAGAAAGGAAGACAATTAGAATTAGAGGTGAAGGAGAAATGAAAGAAAGGAAGAAGGAAGGGAAATGGACAAGGTGGAAAGAGAGAGACCAGCAAGTGGTGAAAAAAATGGAGACTATGTTTCAGGTAAGAGAGTGTGTGTTGTAAAATGTCCAGGGTGAAAAAGAACAGAAAGAAAATACCTAGAGAATCAGTTGAGCTATGGAGGTGAGAGTGGGCATGAAAGATAAGGAATATACAGAAATATTATATATATATATAATATATATATATTCATGATATGTGATCAAGAATATGGGCATGGTAAAGCCTGAGGTGTCAATCCTTATAGTTGTCTTCTTCAGCAGAGAAAGCCAGCAGCATCCTCTGTGGCCTGGGATACACTGGGCCACTCTAGGCTGGCTTGACTTCTGCAAGAGCTAACTCAGAAGCTTTGGGTCCTGAGGTTGGAGTGATGAGCATGGTTTGACTCAGGTTATCTAATAGTCAGCTGCTGATGGTATATTTGTGAAATATAGTCATTATCTCAGTCATATGCAAACCTACAGTTTCCCCTTGTCAGGAATGAGGAAGCTAGCACCATATTAGGATGTCATGAATGCTGTCCTGGTTAGCACAGGTGAAAATAGCAGATTTATACACCATCTTTTGGAACTTACTTACTTACACTATCTTTTGGAACTTACTTACTTTCTTTTTTTTTTTAAACTGAGCTAGAAAGCAAAAATAAGAAGGATTTCATGGAAGTTTCCCGCAAAGAATAATGGTTTTGCAGTAGCACTGATTTATCATCCAAGAGACCAGTTCATAAAATAGAAATGCAATAAAACATAATGGGGAGTGGTTTTCCCCTGTCCCTCCATGCAGCTCTTATTGACATTAATGGGGCTTGCACATGATTTGGGGAAGGGGAGTCTGTATGGTGTTTCCAAAGGCTTTATATTTAGACAGATTCAATGAGAAAATCCCATGTGTTTTCTTCAGGCACAAAATAGAATAAAAAGAGAGACACAAGGCCTGTCCTTGGAGATTACTGTGCCTTTTGTTAGTGTAATTTGATTTATTTTCCTGTTCAGGGTATGAGAACAGGGTAGGGGAGCCAGGAGGTTCAGAGAGAAGAGGGTGCTGTTTTATTACTGCAACTTAACGTGCAGAGAATGAATTTGCTATAATCATTTCAAAGTACACCTTTTAAAAGCGTAACTCTTTTGTATCGATTTAGCATACCACATGGCAAATATTACTCCACCCCCGATTCTGACAATATATAAAACCATGTCAGAAGGGCAAAAAATAAAGATTTTTTTTCACTCCTAATTCAATAAGACTTCTAAGCTTCTCTGGAATTGAGGCAATTGCTTTTTGCATCTGTTTTTTCTTACTTAGTGAGCACTGTCCTTGAGGTTGTAAGTGTGACCTAGAGGGTAACATTATTCCATTCATTTTTAATTAAAAAATAACACATTTTCATGGTACAATATGTGAAAAGTACACGGCATTAAAATATATAAACCAATGATAATATTACCACCCAGAAACAGTACCATTGTGCTATATTGTGGACAACACTTACATATATTTTATGGAATTAACATTTTTAGATCTTGCCTTGTAAGTTGTTTTATGATAATCATTTCTCCATGTCTTTGTATGGCATTTGAAAACATGATTTCAATGGCTGGATAATTAACTACTTATTCATTAATTATAGGAGTTTAGGTTGTTTCTAATTTTTTGCTAATAACCAGATTTCTCTTTTTTATAATATTTGGTGCATGAAATTGATATTCAAGTCTTACAGATTTTCACATATTTGCCATGTTGGTAGGTAGAATTATTCTAGATTAAACCTTTTGTTTTCATTAATTTGATTAATAAAGCAACTGAGCAGTAATTCAAATATTTATTTGCCTGTGAAGACATTAGTTGGTGAGTAGAAAACATTTTGTAACACCACATAAATCCTCCCATCTCAGTCTGGGGTTTGCTTTAGCCTGGATTTACGTATCAGTTCTGAGCAAATGTTTTAGTGCTGGAAGCTACAGGTTTTATTAGAGAATGCTTAGAGACAGCTTGTCTTCAAAAGACACGCTATTACTCAAGGACTAAGAAAGAAATTTCCATGCCCACATCCTACTAATGTCTGAAAAATGTGTACACAAGGATAAAAACGCGAATTCTTAGTAGTCTAGGAGTCAATGGGCTGCCTTGAGACAGTGTGTCTCTCAGTACCTGTTACATCCTTACCTAAGGAGATGAATGGGCTCTGCTCAAGGGCCAGAAGTTCTAAGCATAACTGAGCAAAACTCAAATGCTGGAAAAAAGCTAGAGAATGGGCTCAGTGCCCAGTGCTCTTGCAGGGCACTAGGGTTCAGTCTCCAGCACCCACATGGCAGCTCATAACCTCCTGTAACCCCAATGAGTTCTGAGAGAACCGATGACCTCTTCTGGCCTCTGAGGGCTCCTGAATACATATGACACACATACATTCAAGAAGAATCACACATATACACATAAAACAGAACCAGAAAGAAGTAAACCTTAAAAAGTGCTGAGAAAAAATATTTTGGAACATTCCAATAATGGGGGATATCGCCTCTAGAACATGACCGGAGTCTTTTCTTTAAGTATTTTAATTTTTTTCTCTACCCTGATTCCCATTTCCACCTTTAGCACAGTGGCCCTGAGTTCTAAACTGAGAGTGACAGTGATGCCAACACCTACAACAGCCATGAAACACTCTGTCCCAGTGAGCATTATCCAAGTTCTTACAGGGCAAGACTCATAGATGGGGGCGTGTTAAGAGTGAATTCATTCTGTACAACTGTCACCCACATTCAGAGGGCCTACTTTGGTCCTATGCTGGTTCCCCAGCTGTCAGTCTGGGGTCAGTGAGCTCCCACTAGCTTGAGTCTGTTTCTGGGGTATGCCCATCATTGTCTTGGCCCCTTTGCTCATAATATCGGAGAAGGTGTGGGAGTGGGAGGGCAGGAGGGAGAGGGAACTGGGAAAAGGAGAATTCATTATATACTACTTACCTTATTTTCTTGCTGTTCTGAGTTTCAACAAAAGGTCTAGTTTTTGTATTCATTCCATGTTATCTAAAAGGCTGCTTGGCACACTCCCGCTGGTGACAGCATTAGGTTTACATTCTTAATCTGTTCAACTCCATTGGCCTGTGGGCTGGAAGCTAAGCTTGATTTTATTCAACCCATTGTTTATCAAAATGTGGATAAAGAAATAAGTCCTTCTTTCATAGGAATATATCCATCCATAGAGTTCAGAATTGCTGCAACAGAATAGAGTCCAAAGAACCAAAATTTTCTTTAAAATGTAGAGGTTTTCAAAGATAATCCTTGGCCTCCCCTCCCCCTTCCTTCCCTTCTCTTCTCTTATCCTCTTCTCTTATCTTTTTATTTTCTTAGACAGGGTTATACTAAATAATTGCCAACTCAAGATCCCACTGCCTCAATCTACTGAGTACTGAGGTTAGTATGTACATACCTGGCTCTATTTTATTTCCATTTTCTCTTTTCTTAAATATCCTGGAACATTAAACAGTCTTGTATCAGGGCACATGTAACAACAGAATCAACATTTGTCTTCTCAAAGGCAATAATTTTCAGTTGTGTTAATTGTCACATCTCTAAAAGTATGTGTGTGTAGCTATTTATTAATGCAATTAAAAATGTTGAACAAGTTATTAAGTTAGGATTCGTGTTTTTATATGACTTTTGGTATAATTTTTATTTCTCAATACAATTAAAAACTTAAGCAGCTTGTTATGATACATTAAGGTTTTTTCCTGTCCTGCCACAGTACTTGACATAGTTTCTCTTGAATTTCTGTCTCCTTTTGTTTCTCTTGTAGAGAAAAACTCCTCCTTCAAAAATATGTTTCTTGTCCCTGTTTCTTCCACTAAACTTGGACAGAACCCCTTCTTCTTTTTAATCATGACAGAACCTTCTAGAAGACTGTCTTAGTTCTTCTTTCCCTTGAGCATTTTTGTTTTCTACTACTTGCTCTCATTTTTGTCTGGTTTGCAGAGGGCACTAGAAGGGAAGCAGACATTTGTTATCTAACCTTGCAGAGGTGATACCCTAAGTGTTATCACTATGGATGGGTTTTGACCGGAAGGGTAGGAGATGTCTCCAAGGAATAATTTTGAGGTGGGACTTTATGAATGACACATCTGTACAAAGAGGTAAGACGAGGGAAAAGCTTAAAGGGGAAATGGCAGAGTGGAGGAAAGGGCACTGGTCCTGTGGAAAGGGATGCTTCTGAAGGTCAGGGCACTGTGCTCCATAGAATTCCATTGCCAGGCTCTTTAACAACTCATAGAGCAGGGGAAAGAAAACGCAGGATGGCTTTTTTTT
>PVIU01023885.1:0-26541 GCA_004026605.1 Ondatra zibethicus | reverse complement strand
TGCATGTATTATCTTTTTGAGAACCGAGTCTTTTTGAATGCACTCCTTCCTAGGCCAGGAGGGATGGGGGTGGGCCTTGGACTTCCAACAGGGCAGGGCACCATGCCCTCTTTCAAGGAAGAAGGGGGAGGGAGGAGGGGTGGGGAGGTAGTGGGAGGGGACCGGGAGAAGGGGAAGAAAGGTAAAAATTTTATTTCTTCAATTATGTTTTTGAGTGGAAAAAATAAAACAAAATAATGTATGGAAAAAAATAAAAAAATAAAATTAAAAAAAAATAAAAAAAAGAAAATTAAAATTAAAATTGCTGAAGTTTTATTACAAATGAAATATGAATAAGATTTTAATAAAATAATGCTCACTTCGCTACTGCATTTTCTTTCAGACATTTGCACAATTAGCTCTTGTCCCAAAGGCTCACAGTTCAGAGCATAAGATATGCAGGAAAATATGCAAATATGACCTGCAGGTCAGGCAGAGGAATCTAGCCCTGTCTTCCCATTTGAAGACTAGCACTGAAAACATTACAATCAACATGGGATTGGGGTTGAACTGGGTGTTCTTGGTTGTTGTTTTGAAAGGTAGATAACAATGGATACCGAGTGCGAGAGAGAGAGTCACAGTAGATGTGTGACAGTTTCTTGATCATTATTGTCTTTGTTTGCAGGTATACATTGTGAGATGCAGCTGGTTGAGTCTGGTGGAAGATTGGTGCAGTCCAAGGGGTCATTGAAGCTCTCCTGTGCAGCCTCTGGATTCACCTTCACTAGCTATGCCATGTACTGGTTCCGCCAAGTTTCAGGGAAAGATCTGGAATGGGCTGCCACCAGAGGCATTAAAAGTAATAATTATGTAACCTATTATGCCGCTTAGGTGAAAGACAGATTCACCATCTCCAGAGATGATTCCCAAAGCAAGGTCTACCTTCAAATGAACAATCTGGGAACTGAGGATACAGCCATGTATTACTGTGCAAGAGACACAGCGAAGATTCTTCATGTGAGAGCCCAGCCAAAAACCTCTCTGCCATGACCCATGACCATCAGGGGGCGCTCAGCACACATGAAGCACAGAAGTAGGCATAATTGTTTCTTTTCTGGGTTATCTGGGAGCCCTCTCCATCTCATGGTTTTCTGGGGATCCTCTTTGCAATTATATACTCTAGAAATTGTTCCTGTCTTTGAAAATAAGCAAGTCCTTCTTTGGTTGACTTTCTTAAAACAAATATGTTATCTAATCCTAACTGAACTAAATGCAAAAAGTCTATGAAACCAAGAGTGATCCCCAGGACCAGTTGCAGGGGAAGCTCAGGAAACTCTAATAGACTTTTCACTCAGACTGAGGGTACTAAAGACCCTTGGCTGGAACAATGTTAATAATTCAAGGGGAGCCAAGTGGAAGGAGGGGCCAGGCTCCTTCACAGGTAAGCACTATGTTCTCCAATCCCCTCTCCTCCTCTTAAGGACTGTTAGTATAAGGCTAAGACGTGATGGAAATGAAATTTTAATCAAATTCTTTCCCTAACTGCATTTCTTCATTGTATCTTCTGTTTATCTGCTGAGTTGCAAAATTACAGTTCTGACTGTTGTGCACTAACTTCAGAGCACAGTCCCTCATCTGGAGTTAAGGGATAGCTTAATGTGTGGTCTGGGAAGTATGCATCCTATGTGTTTTTTAATGTGGATTCTCAGCTCCTGATGTGGCTGCCTTCTGTTATGAATTTATTCTCACTATATTCATAAATTTTCTGGTCAATCTGCCTCTAAGACTCAATGAGTGAGCAGCTTTAAAATGACAACAAAGAACTAAATGTCCTCATGTTGGTGATAATGTGAGCATATGCTTCTCCCAATACTGAATCAATATTTTGGTGAAGATATATTTGCTCACTTATAAATAGCCACTTGAAAATGACAAATTAGTTAATACAGAGGGAATATCACTGGTGAAACAGACCACCCTCAATAATATCCCCAGCAGTGGTTGCCCAACACAAAATCAACTCGGTAACATCTTTTGTGGTTCTTTGTCTATCACAGGGGCATTGCATTTGTTTCTGCTTTATTTTACCACATAGACCCTTTGTATATATTATGGTCTCATGGGATTCCTGAGTATGTGAATGTGTGTGTGTGTGTGATCTATATCTGTTAATTGTACTGTTTCATTACCACTTTTTCACATTTGGTTGTTTGATCCTCTTTCAATTTTCCCTTTGTCTTTATCTTAGGCTCTTTTACTATTACTTCATAGGAGCCTCTTTGTTTTTTGAGATATAGAAAGAATGTGACAGTGGATATGAAGAGAGGTGGGGAGGAACTAAGAGGAGTAGGGTAAAGAAACCTTTAATCAGAATATATTGTATAGAACAATTTATATTAAAAAGAAAAATCTGAAAGAAATGATTTCTAAATATAATTCCTGTTGGACAGCTAATTTTCTCTGCCATTTTCATTTCACATAATTTAGTTGAAGAACCAGTTCGTGTTAATTGCAGAATTGAAAGAGAGTTTGGAATTTTATGATTAATCTGTAACTGCATATTCACAGCTTTCCCCAATCTTGATACCCTGTTTATAGTACAAGTCTATCACAGAGCAGAACCTGGCCTGACACCCCATCACCTCCCACAGCCCATGGGCTACATGGGGCTCAACTTGCTCCTGAAGAGCACTTGGATTTGGATAAAATGAGGAACCATAACCAGGACGGGACCAAGCACTAGGGAAATTTCCATAGATTAACATTATTAGGATGTCTCTTTTCTAAAGAGTTGCTACTTAGGTTCCTCTAGGAGGCAGTCCCTCCATGGACAAATATGATGCTCTGTGACTAATGTGGAAAGTATCATGCTCAGAATGCCTTATGGTGAATGTGAGTTCCCTTGGACAAACATATGTTAGAAACTTTGCAATCCTAGGTAAATTAAAATTTGCTTCTTGAACTCATTTCTATTTTGGTCTGCCTGCTCACTTACAGATGAATACCTCAATGCCATAGATGATTTTAGATTACTGCCAATAAATTTCTTTTTTTCAATTTTGAAATATTTATTAGGAAGTTTTATAAATATGTGTAAAGGATTTTAGTTTCTTTCAGTCTCATTCCTCTTTCTCATCTTTTCCCTTTCTTGCTATACATCATTGTCTTCCTTTATATGTTACCAATTTCATTTAAGTTGAATTTCTTGACTGAGTAGGGGAAGGAGTGTTGGCAAGTAGATATACTGTGAGTGTTACCAGATGATACATGACTGAAAAATGGCAGTCCATTTCCCAACATCCGTTTTGTGAATAGTCATTCAGACAGGGGTGAAGCCTTGGATTCTCTGCCATTGTCCATGATGAACCTGTGAGTTTCCCAATCTTCTGCAGGAGTCATATATAGAACCATAGCTACTTATTGAATAAATAGCTACATTATGTATAAGAAACATCTCTGATGCACATATAGTCTCATTCTTTTATCCGACTTGTTTTCTGCCCTCTATTCTCCTGTGCACTCTGAGACACAGAAGAGTTGATATAGCTGTTACATTAGGATAAAACACCCCACTATAACATATTCTCAGCAGTTATACCTTTCTGTATTTTAATTACAGATTTCTTTATTAATCTAATGCAATAAGAGACTTCTCTTTAAAGGAAGAGTACAATGCTAGTGTCTGTACAAACTCTCAACAAAGGTAGCCAAAAGATATTTGAATACAGTTTTCAGTGTTTTGAATAGTGATTTTTCTTTATCTTGTTACTTTTGAATAGTAGAATAAAATTCATTTTCTTATTCATGTGATGTTAATCAGGAATGAGTATTAAGAGTGTTTCTAAGTATCCTTTAAAGTAATTTTAAACATTAAATTTCAGAAATAAAAGTAAATATGTTGGAATAAAATTGACGTACGTAGACAAAAATTTACAACCATAACATTCATAGCAGAGGTCATTTCTGTCACAACCCATGGCACTAAAGGATAATATTAATATGCAAGAAAGAGAAAATCCCCTCTTATTGTTTGTTCACTAAATATCTACTCAACACCAGCAGTTAGAGAATGAAAATGAAAAGGAGGAGCCATTATAAGAGGACTGTGTTTGACACTATAGATAAAGTTACATAAACAGGGTCCCAAGTCTGTAAGGAGTCATTGTACACTCACCAATCCCTAAGGAGTAAATGGCAGCAGAAGTAGAACAGGAAGTTGTGCATTGAGATTTCAACAGATCCTGTTTTCCATTGTCAATTTCATTACACTCAGAGCACATGGTGTAGTTGACATGTGAGATATCCATGCAATAACACCAGAGAGGTTCTTTGTTAAATAGAACCCATATGTTAACCCACCAAAGGCCACATTGCATTCCTCTGTATAAGAATCAATCACTTATTAGCATAGATTAATGTTATGTGGGCCTCACAACCCTGTGAAATGTTTTGGAAAAGAGTGACCCAAGACTTCTCAGCTGATATTATAAGTATCCACACTCCTGCTGATCACTGGTATTGTCATGGACAGCAGTCTTCAATGTTCTGTGCTAGTGTCTTATTGGACCATGATAATCTCAATGGAACTCGTGACACCACATATAATTGTTGACTCTAAGGAGATTCAGGTGTCCCTTCAACCATTTAAGGGTAACTCACATTAATGTGTGTGATGAACTGATTCTCAGTGGGATGGAAGAGCTCTGTGTGCACAAGGACCAGGAGAGAGAAAGAATGCTTTTCCTCAGACAGATTTGCGGCTCAGATCTCGCCATGTTGCTGCCTACAAGAGAATCTTCTTTCTGTTCTGTCTCAAACAGGATCAATTGTTGATCTAACAAATACCCTCCCTCATGAATATGTAAATGATAGAGTTTCAGACTGTAAATAAAAGGATGTCATATGCTCTACAGTAGCAATTATTACACTTGGCCCCTAGTTCCTGAGCACACGTGTTCAACACGGACTGGCACTGGATCATACTCTGCCTGGTAGCAGCAGCTACAGGTAATGGACTTGCAGTCTTAGGTCTGAGAGGTAGAGTGAGGGTGAAGTGACAGTGAAAGACAATATGCATTCCCCACAGGAGTCCATTCTCAGGCTCATCTGCAGAAGTCTGTGTCTGAATTGAGGATGCCTGGACCTTCAGTTAAGGTGTCCTGCAAGGATTTTGACTCATGGCTTCCCCATTTCCTATATGAGTTGGGTGAGGCAGATGCTAGCATGTGGGCTTGAATAGATTGGAAACATACTCCCAAACACTGGTAGAATAAACTATATACAAAAATTTGAGGACAGAGCCACAGTGTATGCATACACCATGTTCAAGACAGCCTACATGGAGTTCAACATTCTCACATCTGCAGACTCTTATATCTATTCCTCTGCAAGTCACAGAGTCACAGCACACATCTGAGGCATGTCAGAAACTCTGAAGGAGAAAGAAGTTGCCCTGGTGCCGAAAGGACAGAGAAGAGTAACGTGCAGACTTGCTCAAAATTGTGGTTATGTGTTGAGGAAAAAAAAATAACAGGACTAAGAATGAATTCTATTGCATAGGTACTACTATAACTGGGTCAATTTCTTGGAGCAGAAGTGTTTGAAATATAGTAAATCAAAGTCTAATTCTCAGGAGATGTACAAAATTACTTCTTAATTTCTATTAAAAATGATTTCTTCATTCCAGTTTCTATCTATGTGATCTGATAGGTTCAGCGATTAACCACTGATCACAGGTTCTACACTCATAGTCTTCCCAAGTCCCAATACACCGCCGTGTATTCACAGCATATTGCATTCCACTGAACCACAGAGACGCAATAACCTGTTCTACAGTTTTGGGGATACATCCATGTCACAGGCAGTGGTGTTTGCTGAAGATTGTTCAGTTTGAATGATTATCTAAGCAAGGAGAAGCATGGAGACACATGGCACCTGTGATCTCTGATGTTTCTCATGGAGAGGTGTAGCTGAGAAAAGTGAACTGTTCTGCATGTTCCTCCATCACAGAGTTCCTGTACATGAGAAATCCGAATGTTGTGAATATATGTTATTATCCTAATAATACCTTTTGGCAAGTATGAATATTCTTCTCCAATTCTAAGTTAGAATCTTGCAAGAGTGTGCTGAATTAAAATTCTGCTATACTCATTGATTGGAGTCTGGTCCAATTGTTCTGAGAGAGGCATCATCCATCAATATATGGATGCAGAAGCAGACCCACTGAGAATCCCACAGAAGAGGTGGAGAAAGGATAGTAGGAGCCAGGTGGTCAAGGACACAACATGAAAACTCAGAGAATCAACTAACATGGGATCATAGGGATTCACAGAGCCTGAACTGGCAACCAGAGAGCCTGTGAAGGAATGGTATAGATCCTCTGCATATACGTTAGAATTGGGAATCTTGGTCCTCTTGTGGTGTTACTAACAGTGGGACAGGGAATGTCTAAAACTCTTTTACTTTGGTTTTGGGGCACTACTTGTCATACTGTGTCTGCTTACCCAGTCAAAGTACATGGGGGGTGATTAATCTTACTGTAACTTGATAAGCCAAATTTTGATGGTACTCATGGGAGACCTGTCTTTTCCTCAACAGAAATGGAGAAGGAGTGGAACAGAGGGATATGTGTGGGGAGGGACTGGACAGAGAGAAGGAAACAGGAAACTGGGGCCAGGATGTAAAATATGCAAATTTATATAAAAATTGAAATAGGAAATAATTCATAAAATACCAGGGAGTTTCCAAAGCACACTGTTACGCACACTAATACTTTCCTCCAACAATCTCTCCATGGGGATTGATCAATATGTAGAAAATTTTTTATCATTCTAATTCAGAAGTGAATAGATTCTTCAAGCACAATGAGTAAAGCATCTAACCTGGCTGCAAGCCTTTAACTGAAGGTCCAATTACATAGCTGCTTTACAATTCTGCTAGAAGGGCCATGACATCTTATATTGCATGCAAGAGACCTCAGGCTTCTGAGCTGATAATGAGTGTTGGGTCCATAGGAATAAATTGTTGAGTAGTTGAGACATGTCATTACTAATTAGGACTTCTCATGACACCAGACTACATATATACATTTTTTGTTTTTCCCTTCTGTGATGACAGTTGCTTTTCCAAAAACACTTACTTTCTGGGATTTCAGAACAGATTTCAGTGAAGAAATATATGGTTACTTCTTCACTTGCTGAATCTTGGAATTTTATCAGATTCTTTGTTTTAATTCCTATGCTCACACTCAAAGCATATAATGTCTTGTCTGACTTAAGTCTCTTGTCAATAGACAGGAAATATCGATATCTTATAATTGACTCTGTGTTTTCTAAGAACCACAAAGATTCATATGCATTTCATTAGATTTTTCTAGATGCCAATCAGCGTACCAAGACTTCCTTATGAGTATTCTCATATGATTACACATGGGTGGCCTGTAATGGTTTTTATGCTTTTCAGTGATCTAATTGTGTCATTAGGTGTCCCATCCATAAGAAGTTTTAGGTCCACATTTAATAAACCTTCATAGACATTCTCCTTGATTTGTATAGTCCAGGTGTTTTATCAATAGCAATTCCAGATACTGATTCATGGTGTTCCCAAGGAATGGACTGTAGAAGTTATGTCTAACCTCCTCCACAGGTAAATTACCTAGCAGACACTCCAGACAGCTACAGAAATACATCTAAATTGGTTCTCATTTCAGCTGAGATATCTGACCACTGAGGAAACCATGGTGTTTCCATCTGTGAGTGAAACAGATGAGAAGGTATGATCCAGTTTTCAGATGCAAACCTATATGCAAAGAGACTCAGGAATAGTGCAAGTCATTCTCAGGCCCTTCAGTGGTGAAGATGCATCAAACATAGAAACAATAACACAAGAAACTACTGTACATTTATGGGTAATGAAACCAGGCCCCTGACAGATGATGCGAACTGGGAAATAATCCGCAAGTAAAAGGTGGATGAGAATGCTAGAAATCAATGTGTTCATGTACTTTTGGAAAAGTCTCTCATAGTTCCATAGACATTGCATCAGATCAGCACATGCTGCAATACTCACATTGGTTTACCTTAGGAGCAGACTCTCATGCCTTCTCTCAACAATTTCAGGGCACAGAATTTTGTGAATGTATTTCATTATATGAGGAGGATGTCTCTGTGAAGCCATATGGATTAAGGAGTACAAAGACTCCTGTACATTGTCACACATGATATCCATCAGCATCCCACCAAACTAGACTATGAGGTGAAGACTTCTGGACACCACTCTGACAAGAACAGAAGAAGAAATGCCAACTTAAGTCCATTTGGCATCCTGAATTGTACAGAGAACTGTTCCTTTAAAATGAGATGTTGCCCTAAGTGTGCTGACCTATGAACTGAGAGACCCAATGACATCATACCAATTATGGTCAGTGATAGAAGAGAAGCCATGCAACTGACTGGTTCAAGCTGCTTTTCTCCTGCAATATTAGGCACAAATGACTCATGGTCTGAAGTTAGAACCAAATATACATGAGTAGCTTAGCTTTCTGTAGCATGAATTTTTGTGTTAATATTTGTAGTTACACTTCAGAAATTTAAACAGGCATATTGACAAAATACTGTGTAGTGTTCATGGATTCTTTCATTCCTGGAAGCACCTTCTAAATTCATCCTTCCTTGTGAAAACATCCAACTCCTGTAAGGCTTTACTAACACATTCTTTGTCCAAAAATAAGAGGATCTTGAATAAGGAGAGGTAGACAGAGAGATAAAACTGTCTAAAGAAACATACGCTCTACCTATGAGGATCGTTGTCAAAGGATCTTCTCTCCTCTTTCATTCCCTTAAATACATGCAAATACTTTATGGTAAATATATTGGGTTACATTTGAATTTGGCTTCACTTTTATCTCCTCGATATGAAAGTAATTTTATTGAGTTTGACCTGGTCTGTGAGTGCCACAGTTGTGCCTCCTCTTCTGACTCCTGTATCTGAGTGTCTCTGGAATTCATACATGAACACCTGGGGGAATACAGCTGTACTCAAGATCCACTGAGCTTCTCTGAGTTCAGGTGCTCTCCCCCAGTTTTAACAAGATGAAAGCTGCAAATACACAGGTCTTTCTTTATTTTATGTATTACAAGAAGGAATTGCTAGAACTGGATCCATTCAAGATGAGCCTGGCATTGAGAGAGACATTGACAATCATATAGGTATAACTGGAAACCAATCTCTCAAATATGCAGTCATCATTGTCTAAGACCCAGAGCCATTTCTCCCTGCAGCTGAGCTCTGTGAGCACTGAAGTTGCAGGGATGCTGGTGCTCATGGCAGACAATGTCACTTCTGTGTAAGCCTTGACAAACTGACCTGCAGGGCATCTCATAACCAGAAGAGGGCACAATGGTACCAAGAATCCCTATTAAAAAGATGAGTTTTGAGTGGAGGTTACTCTGTATTCTTTGTGGTGTCCTTACTTAAAATCTAGTAGCTGACCTGCACCTGCTGTGATTGACATGTGATGTTTCCATGCTCAAGAACAGTAAACATTATTTACTAAAATTTTCAGAGGTTTAAATTTTCTTGTTTATTTTACTCAGTTTTCATTTACTCTTTAATGCAATATAATTACTGATTCCCATCCTCTTTTTCTAGATCCTTCCTACCTCCCCACCATCCAGCTCTTTCTCTTTGTAGAAAGCAAGCCATAAGCAAAAAAAAAAAGTTTTAAAATAGGATTAAAAGAAGCAAAAATACACAGATCACAGAAACACACACACACACACACACACACACACACACACACAGAGAGAGAGAGAGAGAGAGAGAGAGAGCGAGCGCAAACTAAAGTATACCAAACCAAATTAAAAAATTTGAACTATTCAAACCTGAAACCATATTACGAAGCAAAATATATTAGATGAAAATAAATGCAGTAACAATTGATATGATAGAAAATATCTACAAACATACAATTGAGGTCATTTCGTGTTGGCTATCTAATCCTGGGCATGGATCCATCCTTAAGTGTGGTTAATATACCCAATGATACTCCATTACAGAAAACTAATTCTTCCTTTGCAAGCATCAATTGCTGAAACTCCTTGCTTTGAGTTAAGAGCCTGTGTCTGTGTCTCTCTCTCTCACCACTAGAAACACATCTGGATTGAAATTTTGCAGGCATTGTGCATGCTTTCACAATCTATGTATGTTCCTGTGTGCCTCAGTCCTGTTGGAAAAGATATTTTCCTTAAGACACCCATCTGCTCTGGCTCCTACAATCTATTGAGTTTTTAATTGTTCCCAGAAATAAAGTCTAACTATTGATTCATTGGGGTCAAGTGAGAACAATTGCAGTACCTCATACTGATTTGATAACTGTCAGGCCTCTCTGACCATTAACTTATAGAGAGTTATTCTAACTTGACATTCTGATGGTCAATTGATAATAACTCATGTCTTTGGAAAGCAGCACTGTTCACCCAGGCAGGTACCTCTGTTGAAAGGCTCACAGGTTAAAATAAAATTCAAAGTTCATCCTTGTGCTTTCTACTCAGCTTTCTACAATAACCCAGATAACCATAGATCAAGATGAGAACAGACCACTAAAACAGCACTAACAGCTGAACTACAAGTCTTATCTAGATAGAACAAGGTTTGCCTACAGTTTTCTTTAATTCATTGGTTTTATGTAAATGCTTCCTCATCACATTATTGCCTAAACACAAAATTATTGTCAACCAAAGAAAACTGAAAATTTGGAACAAGGCAACTACTTCCTATTTATTTTTCTCATGTTCTGTTACAGAAACAACAAAGGTAATTTATGTTTCTCTTTATTCCATAGTATACTTAACTTTACTGTAAGCAATCTCATTTCATTTTGTCATGCAACACACACTCCATGTTATCTAAATCTTTATTTTTTACTTCTGCTGCAAGAACATATATTTACACATAGTTTTCTTATCACCCCTAATTTTGGATTGCTTTACACCAATTTCTGTTTTCTCAGTTCCCAAGTGCCACTTCATGCTTGAGACTTTCTTTCTCCAGGGTCCCCCTCTGGTTTCCTTTCATCCCTGTTTTATTATACCTTCTCCTTTAATTCCTCAGGCCCTAATGACCCATTTCTAGTCACTTGACTTCTATGAATTAAAACCAAAAAGCAAGTATTCAAATATTGTAATCACATATAGGTGAGAACATAAAGCATTTATCTTCATGGACCTGGGTGACCTCACTCACCATATTTTTTCCAGTTTCAACCACTTACTTATAGAGTTCATGATTCTTGTTTTACTACTGAGTAACAGCCCATTGTTTATGTGCCCAGCTTTCATTATCTACTTGTCCTTTGATGTAACCTAGGTTGATTCCATTTCCTATCTGCTGTGAATAGAGTAACAATAAATACTGATGTGCAAGTATCTTTACAGTAAGATGTAGAGTCTCTTGGGCATGTACTTGGAGAGATAAAGATAGAGCACAGGAGGGTTTTATTCAGTATTTTTGATGAAATTTCCAAACTCAGGACATTAATGTATACTGTCATCAACAGTACATGAGGGTCCCCCTTTCTCCACAACCAAGCATGCATTTGTTATTATTTATTTTCTTGTTAATAGTCATTCCAACTGAGGTAAAAATAGAACCTTAAAGTTGTTATGAACTGCATTTCACTGTCTGCTAAGGACTGTATCACTGTACACCATAGAGAAACCAATCAGAAATTGATTGGGAAATTCTCCCTTCAGCTTCTTTCCTAATGTAGAAAGGTCTGCATTGTGAGGGAGGACACCAATGAGTATGTAAATGCTAGATCTTGTCATCTTCAGTAACCGCCTTCCAGTTAGATATACCCACTAGTGCCTGAGAGGTATGTGGTGATCAACTTTATTCTAATTATGTTCATTGATTGATTCATTGTAAATATTCATCCCAGGTAAACATGTTCAAAAGCTTGGAATGGCATAGACCCTAGTAGACCCTACCCAAGTTTTATTGCTAATAGTCATGTTGTCTAATTGCAATATAAATATTTATTTTTACAACCAATAGATTAGTCCTGCTCTCAGCCATGATCACAAGAACTTCTTTGTGCCGTGGGTAAAAAATGATAAAGACATTCATACCTGGTCAGTGTGCTAAGAATGGAAGACTGCGTGCTCATCCACAGATGAGTCATCTGTATCTATTTTGCACCCAAAACTCAGGGACCTTCACAAAAAAGATGGGATCAAATTTAAGAACCAGAATATGGGGTGGTAGCCATAAAATGTTGTCTACAGGATCTGACATAGCTACTATACATATGAACTCTCAGCATCTATAGTTATCAGCGCAAGGTCTCAACAAATCAGGAAGTCAAGATTACAGTATGAGAGTCTGTGAAGTAACTGAGTGAGTAAAGTTGTCTATGTGTAAGCTTGGCAATATTATTTGAATTGCTTTGTATCTACTTGGTAGAAATGAGAATTGAATTTCATAAACTGTCCTCCAAGGTTCTTATATGGATCTTGGTTTATTTGTGCCTTGCTTTCACCATTGAACACAATATAACAATTTTTTCAAAAAATGAATTTAAAAATGGCCAGTTCAGGCTGTGTCTCCCATTACTAGGAGTCTGTGATAGGATTAGCTTCATAGATTGCATAGATTTTCCATTGTACCAGTTTTCCTGAATAGAATACCTTCTGTAACCATGCAGTGTCTAAAGTGGAGGTGTTAGGACACCAAACCAGCCACAAACCATTGACCTACAGTTAGCTTTCCTGCCTGTGGAGTGTTCTGTAACTGGAAACTAGCAGAATCATCATCATAGAGACCAGGGAGACTGCGTCCAGCAACTGATGGGAGCAGATAAATAGTCCTAGAGACAAATATTTGTAGAATTCATGGAGCCTACTAAGGAGTGAGAGGAAGGATTGTAAAAACCAGAGGGCCCATAGACACCATGAGAGCACTGTCCACATAATCAACTAATGAGGACTCATGGGGGTTCATGGAAATCAGAGATCCTGTAGGGTTGCCTTAGGTCCTCATCATATCTGTTATGGCTAAAAAGCTTGGCACGCTTTTGTTATTACTAACACTCAAAACGGAGTCTGTCTTTATCCTACTTGTTGGACACTTTTCTCTCTACTGGGTTGATTCTTCCAGGCTGATGATATGGCACTTCCTGTTTTTATTGTAGCTTGCTATGCCATATTTTATGGATGTCCCTGGAACTTCTGTTTTGTTTCGTTTTTTCTGGGGGGAGACAGATCAGGATGCATCTGGTGGAGAACAGAAGTATGGGTGAGAGAGAAGAGTAAGGAGAAACTTTGATTGGGATGTACTTTATAAGAAAAGGATTAAAAATGTAAAGAAGTATTTCAACATGTTGGGCAGGGACTCTTTGTGGGCCAACACTGAGTTTTGGGTCTATTGGTATTGGATGACTGATGAGAAAAGTAAAATAACTTTTGGGAAGATATATAGAGGCTCCTTCCTCACCTTCATCACTATGGAATGCCACACCTATATGTATATAGAGAGTACATTTTGGACTTACTCTGCTATTATGAAACAAAAGAGAGATTTTTTGGAAGGTCCCAAAGAAGTCAGAGGAACATGGTTGGGGATAGACATGATCACAATATATTTTACACATGAATAAAAATTTTATAGAATAAGCACAATTATTTTAAAAAATAAAAATAACAATTTTATATATGTTTAGAATCTTCATGCCTGTACATTTTACACTGTGCATATTTCCCCCACAACTCCTACCACTCATTTTCTTGATATTCCTATTTTTACAATATTCTGCTAGAGAGTTTCATTTCTAAGTTGTTGGTTACTTACATAAATACTTCTGTGTTCTTATGCAATATAGAAAAACTACTTAGAGTTTCATATAGTATCTGTATTTCAGACATAATTTTAATAAATACAGTTATCTCCAGTTACATTGATTTTCCTGAAGGTAATATAAGTTCCTTATTCTTTCAGATGACCAATTCCAGTTGTGTCACATACAGCCATGTATTCTTGGTGCAATCTTCCACTGACAGACATGAATTTTATTTCCATTAGTTGTAGTAGATAGTGCTACATTAAAAATCAATGTTAAAATATTTCTGAGGTATGTTTCTTTTGGTCATTTCAGTGAGTTTTTGTATGAATCCTTCTGGTATGCAAATATTAATTACACACACACACACACACATATATATGTATATGAAATTAGGCTATAATTTCTCAAAATTTAGAAAGCTTTGAAATTTCCAGTCTCCACCATTATCATCACAACCACCTTCTGTAAATCAATATGACAACCTTGTCATAAAGTGGAGCAACTGCCTCAGGTCAGAATCTATTGAGAGCTTAGGTCCTGTTGTTACACCCACAGCATGTGCAGAGCTGAGGGAATGGTCTGAGATGCATTTCTTCAGACAGGATTAGGACTTGAACTTCACCATCCTTTTGCTTGACTCAAGTGTCCTCCACCACCTTCTCAAACTAGACTAGGTGCTTATTTAAGAAGTCCCCTGGTTTTGAATATGCAAATTACCTGAGACTATTATGGTAAATACAGGAATGCCCTCACCTAACAACAACATATGATCAGTGTCTTCTCCACAGTCACTGAGCACACAAGGCCCACACCATGGGATGGAGCTGTGTCATTCTCTTCCTTGTGTCAGTAATGACAGGTAAGGAATTTCTAATTCCAAACCTGAGGAGAAGACAGGAATTGAGGTGACAATGTCTATGCCAATCTACTCTGTCTTTTTCTTCACAGGTGTCCACTCACAAGTACAGCTGCATCAGTCAGGGCCTGAACTGGGGAAACCCGGAACCTCAATAAAGTTGTCCTGCAAGGCTTCAGGCTACACCTTCACTAGCTACTATATTAGCTGGGTGAAGCAGAAGCCTGGACAGGGCCTGGAATATATTGGATATATTTATCCTAGTAATGGTGGTACTGGTTATGCACAGAAGTTCCAGGGCAAGGCCAAACTGACTGCAGACACATCCTCCAGCACAGCCTACATGGAGCTCAGCAGCCTGACTTCTGAAGACACTGCGGTCTATTTCTGTGCAAGACACAGTGTTGCAACCACATCCTGAGTTTGTCAGAAACCCTGAAGCAGCAGAAAGATGTCCTGAGACTGAGATCACAGAGAAGGTGAGCTTTAAGACATTCACAGAAACAGTCATTCTGAATGTTTTGTCTCTCATTTTTTGTAACAACTTTTCAAAATTATATCTGTGAATGAAGGAATGCTGATTTAGTGTACACCATACATTCACAATCTTTTCACCAATGACCACATTCATTGAAATGTTTCTTCATTAATAAATTATAAAAAAGTGAAAACTGTGATTATGATGTATGATAAAAAATCCATCTCTGGATTCTAAGAGAATGGGACATTTTGAAAGCAGTTTTTAATAAACTGAAATATAAATTTGAGTAGTAACTAAATAATAACCACTGGGAAAACAAAAGTCTTTTGGAGTCTTAAATGTTACATGACTTCAGGTTTATAGTTAACTCTGGCTGTGTAGTCCTGCAGAAGTTCCAGTCTCTTAGAGTGTTAGATATGAGTCAAAATGCACTATATAAGAATATAATTTCTATAAGTTGGTCAAGTACGATCAAACTACTTTTCAGAAAAATCATTAATCAAATCAATATATGTACATATTAATTGAGGTAGGTTCTGAATTCATACATTATTCCCTGGTCCCATAATTACTTCCTTCCCAGTCTCAGAAACCTGCCCCACAGCCTCAAACTTTTCTAGAACATAGAACTATACTGATACATCATTACTTCTCACAGGCCATTTGATATCAACCTGGTGGTCACCTTTGTTCTACAGTGTGTTTGGAGTTTTGAATGGTTGAGTATTGTGAACATCATCAATCAATTGTGCTTCTCTATCAACTCACTTCATTTTTAGTGTTCACTGCTACAGCTTTATTGAACAACACCAAAATAAAGATTGGGTTTCATGGAGATCTTGAAATCAACTGAGGTGCAGTTCACTATTCATTCTTGAAATATCTACTCAATATGACCTTAGATAATGAAGGAAGCAGAGACAGCCATAATTTGTGCACAGAGTGAACCTGTCAGAGATTTTCTGGTGAAGGTAGGTATCTATGTACACAGACAAAGCAGAATTATTCCAACTACCCTATAAATGTGCCTGAACTTGACCCCAATCATATTCTATGTTATTGTATTGAAGAGCGGTCACACAAATCCATTTAAAGGTAGAACAACACTGAACACTACGTTGTTGTCTGAGGTTTTCTGTCCTGCCCAGTTCCCACAATAATTAAGTCTCAAAGAAAAGCACACAGAGGTCTACATTAACTATAAACTGATTGGCCCATTAGCTAAGGCATCTTATTAGCTATTATAACTTATATTGCCCCATTATTCTTGTCTGTGCTAACCACATGGCTTGGTATCTTTTTTTGTAGGGCAGTCACATCTTGCTTCTTCTGTGGTGGGCTCACAACTGCATCCTCTTCCCAGAATTCTTCTGTTCTCATTAATTCACCTCTAATTCCTGTCTGATAGTCCTGCCTATACTTCCTGCCTGGCTACTGGCCAATCAGCGTTTATTTAAAATATAATTGACAGAATACAGACCATGGTCCCACACCACTTCCCCCTCTTTTTTTCTTTAAAAAAATAAACAAGAACATCCATATTCCGTTTTTTTTGGAAATGTGGGCATAGTTTTTCTGGCTAATTCCTGCTGGTTAGGGGTGTGGCTAATCTTATGGTCACCTAAAGAAAATTTTGAGTTATGATCAAGTCCTGATTGTAGTATCCTGTGAAGCTTGGTCATCTCAGGCAGCAGTCTTGAATCTGTTCTGGATGTAAAACTCAGACTTCTGGGCCACCCGCTTCTATCAGAGATTTCTCATGTGGTCTTCCTTGATCAAACCTGATTTTTCTTAACTCAGAATGAATCCACAGCCTCTCATTTCCGGTGGAAACAAAAGCAAATCCACTTCTCCAAAGTAACATACTTTGACTTCAATTTTGAAGTCAAGGTAATTTCATAATATCTATCTTGGATTAATTTAGCAGCATTTATAAACAAATGTCTTTTAACAGCTGTTGCTCTTTCCTCAGCATTCAAACAATTCAAAGAGAGCATAATAACATACAGTATCCAGATTCTCTGTGTTTTTCATCTTATGTGGCTTTATTTTAACATCTATTACTTTTATTTTTACTTTTAATTTTTGGCTTTTTGAGACAGGTTCTCTGTGTATCTTTGGATGTCCTGGAATTCCCTCTGTAGACCAGGCTGTCCTTGAACTCACAGAGATCCACCTACCTATGTCTCCTTGAATTCACAGAGGTCTGCCTGCCTCTGTCTCCCAAGTGTAGGGATTAAAGTTGTCTACTACCACACCCAACTGCTCATTTTTTTCTTTTCTTTCCCAATCTACATATATTTTTAAACATGGAGTAAACCATTTAGAGGCTTCTTTTGTCTTTGAATCTATTTTTACTGTATCTCTCTCTCTTTTTCTGACCACATGTGTCTTTAATTTGCTAAACAATATGGGTAAGATTTAAGCCGAAGCTTTGACAGCTGGATTAAGCCCATTCTTTTACTTTCTGAGCTCCCATCCCCATGGCTGAGGTACCTGCTATAGCCATGTTTATTGCCATAACTCTATGGCATTTCAAGGTCATTGCCAGCAAGCAAGCTTCAGCAGTCTGCTCACAAACCGCACTCAAATGTTCTGTAGCAGCACCTCCTGCCTGAAAGAGTCAGAGTTTGCACTGGCAGGATGGCCCAGAAAGCCTGCATTTTAAAACGGCGCTGCTTTTTTCCTGCTATCACTGAAAACCAAAAAAGCACATGGTCAGCTTTTTATTCACATCATTTAAGTGTTTCTTGGCAGGAACTCTTAAAAGAACTGCAATATTTTGCAGCTAAAGCTGAGTCAGGAAGGCTCTCTTAAATGAGATCGCTTGACTCTAGAAAGCAGAGTTCATCTGAGAAAATGCTGCTATGAATAAACTGTGCTTAACTCTATTCTTTTTTGTCTAGAATTACTTCCCAAGCTCTGTCAGGCTTTATTTAGATGCAGTCATTCGCACATTGGGTAATGTATGTTGTAGGGGTTACTGTCCTGCCTGGTTTCCATGTCATTAAGTCCCAAAGAAATCACACAGAGGTCTACATTAACTATAAACTGATTGGCCCATTAGCTCAGTCTTCTTATTAACCATTATAACTTATATTAACCCATTATTAGCCCATTATTCTTCATTGTGTTAGCTACATGGCTCAGTACATTCTTCAGCAAGGCAGTCACATCTTGCTTCTTCTGTGGTTGGGAGAGGACTGCCAAGGAATGGCTTCCTTCTTCCCAGAATTCTCCTTTTCTCATTGACCCTCTTCTACCTCCTATCTGGTTGTCACAACTATACTTCCTGCCTGGCTACTGGCCAATCAGCATTTATTTAAAATATAATTGACAGAATACAGACCATGGTCCCAAACCACTAAGTCTAAGATTAATATTGTTCAACTAATAATCTGTAAAAGAACAGCTTCCTCTAAAGCATTGATTTGATCCTGAAGACCTCTGTCTTCTAGATTTACAGCAATATTTGGATAACATATTTTGAGAGCCAATTAACATGAGCCTGTTGTACTAAGGCAGTTTTATATACAACAGTTCTTATAGTAATAATGAATATAGTAATGCCCAAGATAAAGCAGCATTAATTCACTTAGGCCTACTAAAAACATTAGTAATTTCTTTTATAACACATGTTAGACAGGCTCATCAGTCATATGCCCCAAGTTAGGAAATTAATTGTGTAGACTTTTTGATGATAATAAATGAAAGACAAGGTCCAATGTAATCCATACTTCATCCTGAAATTAATGTGTTGTAGTTTGGAATCCAAAGAGCTGCAATGTTGGCAAAGTCCAGTAAGTTCAGGTTGTTTCTCTCTTTGTTCATGCTCTGTAGGGCCAGCTGAGACCAGTGATGTGTCGTCTGTGAGGCTGGACCAGGGTATAGATTCTGAGGAATCAGCTAAAGTTGATGCTGGATTTGCTGGAGGTGTCTGTGGTTACATTGAAACCTGTTGGAACAGATAGAGTAGGATCAAAAGCAAAGTTGAATAGTTCAAAAAAATTATGGTGGCCTCATGGTCCTGGTAGATGAGAAAGCAGATTTTCAGTATTGCAATGGAGCGAGAGACAGAGAGGGAGAGACAGAAAGAGAGAGAGAGGTGTCCCATTAAGAAAATAGGCTGATGGGAAAAAATCACAGCTGGTGGTACTTTTCTTAAGTTTTTCTCGAATGGTGGGTGTTGGTGAATTCAAGTTGACCTTTTGAAGCCTATAAAAACCTTCATAAGGAGACAAAAATTCCATAACATTTTTATTATTTGTGGTTATTATAATAGTAGCGGTATTTTGTCAAAACCAGAATAGTAGTTTATCAGATTTTATTATACTGTCAAAACTAAGAAACCTTTGGAGTCCCAATGTAACAGCAGAAGAACAACTGAAAAAAATATAGAACATTTCTTGTTTATACACCTCAAATCATTTTTCTATCATTACTTAAGCTTCTCATCCTCAGATCTTCATATTCTGTTTTTATCAATCTCACTAACTTTCATTTCACATATCCTAAGTTATTTTCTTTCTTCCCAAATCAATTTTTTACCTAAGCCTTCATATATGGCCATGTCTTTAACCTATACATCTTAGATATCATTAAAAACTTCACCCAAATTTAAACCTTCATGTCTTACTTAAGATTTCTTATTTTTGGCTTTAATATATGTTGCCATAACTTTAGACCAAAATTAGACCCGTATTCCTTGCATATTTATGTTCCTTGAACTACGTATCATATCTTAAGCTTTTATGTTGTCAGAAGTTATATAAATTTGTGCTTATATATCTTAAAATATCTTTTTTATTTCTTATATTATTTTTATCCTTATAGTTTAAGTTTAAATTTTATACGTTTTAATCCAACTATGTCAGGAGACATAGGTGGTTGGTTAATGAAGTAGACATTGTAGAGTGATTTCCTTTAAACAAAGGAATAATCAAAAGTTATTTGAAGCTGTTTGGTGAGTAAATTTATATTTTGGAATTTGGTAACAATGCTGATTGCTTTTAGCCATTACATTAGCATAGTAAGTGAGGTCAGTGGCTTCATTTTTACTTAGGAAGAAAACTGAGAAGGCAGGAGTCAGCTGAAGCCTCTGGAAGTTGTTTTTTATTTAAAATTACAGTCATTCAACAAATTATAATTTGAAACATAATCTTTTTTTCTGGTTTGTCAAGACAAGGTTTCTCCGTAGTCTTGGGGCCCGTCCTAAAAACATAATCTTAATGGTCCATGTATCAATTAAAATGGAAGAGACCCAAAAGTGTACATTATTTGAACTGAGCCTTGGCAACAAGCAAGAGGCATGGCACAGTTTTGTTGGTAGTGGGAAACTTAAACATTTTAAATGACAAGGGGCTAAGTAAGGAACTCTTTATATTACTTAATCACCTTTGCTCCAAATTATCTTCAATAGCTCACAATTTAAGTAAATTCATTCTTAACAGTATAAGTTAGTTGTCTTTGTAAACTTACAATGTTATGTTTGATCCCTGTTAGATTTAGAGAGATTGTAGGGGAGACAAGGAAGTTAAAGTAGGGAGCTGAGTGGAATTATGAGGGAGCAGAGAGGGCAAGTGTCTTGGTAACAAGAGTTTCAATCTGAGAGTCTCCAAACAGACTGACATACTTGTCAGATAGGAATATTCCAATTTAAGGAGGAAAGACTTCCCTCTCCAGGTAGGGGCTAATGGTAGCTTCCTGACACACTGGTATGATTTTTCTAGTACAAACAAAACAGGGAGCTCCATAGTAGAAGAAAAGGAAAGAGAAATGGATAAGTAGAATTATTCCAAGTTATTAAGATAAGGGTGGGGGAATCACCTTTTAGAATTTAACAGGAAAGTATTTTGAAAGAGGGTCTCCAAATTACTGCTCCATGGTCAGTGCCAGACATGCCTAAGAGTCCTAAACTATGATGTTTAAGACTCTCTCTTATTTTTATAAGAGGAACAGATGATATATTATAAAGTGGAGGCCAATCTTTATTATGATATTTGGCAGATTTTTCTAAATCAGAGACATTGTGAGGATGTAAAAGCTCCTTAGAAACATCATCAGTTATTTCCAAATCATTGTTTAACAGAAAAAATAAATCTTCAAGCTTTAATAAAGAAGGCTTAGAGGGGGGTTCTACAGAAGCAGGAGTCTTAACAGTTACATACTTCTATCAGGAGAAATTTATTTAGAAACATTGTCATGGAGATCTGTCTCTGCCTCTGTAGAGAGAGTTTGCTTAATAAGTCCACACAAAGAAACCACTTGAATAAATATATTTTCAGGATCATGTTTACTTTAGCAACAGCGTATATCTTTTTAACTTCATTTTTAAACTTGTAGATCATAATTTCCATGGTCTGCAAACCAAGAACTCATCTATTTTTACAAAAAAAAATTGACAAAATTCATTCTTGAACATTAATATCATTTTCTTTATTCATTCCTTCCATTCTCTTTTCTTCTCCTTTCTTATTTCCTTCCTTCCCTGTCTTTCTTCACCCTTCCTTCCCTTTATCTCTCCCTCCCTCCTTCCCTCCAACCCTCCCTCTCTCCCTCCTATCCTTTCTCCCTCTTTCTTTCTTTCTTTCTTTCTTTCTTTCTTTCTTTCTTTCTTTATGGGGACACTTTTAAGAATATCAATATGCTTTTGTATCTCATAGGACTTAGTCTGTCTCATTTTTATACTTCTTCTCATTCTTCTTACCCAGCCTTTTCTCATACCCAGGAGTCTGCAGCACCCTTAGTGAGGTCCTAGCTATGGCTTTGATTAGGGTATTGTCTCTTCTTCTTGGAAAATACCCAGGAGATGCCTCTGTTTTGAACAATATCCAAGAAGAGCTGCTTCTCTACCTTGGACAGTCCTCTTGCTTATCCTTTCAAATTCCCTGTTCGTGATTCACCAGGTATCACTGCCTGGAGGTCTAGCCTCCAGCAGCACAAGGCTTGAAAAACCTCACAGAGTAGGTGAGTATTAGATATTTTTTTAACGGGGGTGCAACTTAACTCTCTGGGGCAGGCAAGGGGACAAAACATAACTCTATGAGGCCAGTGAAAAGGTATTTCAATAACTTTTTTCTGTAGGGTATGTTGCATTATATCTATAATGAGTCTTTTTATTTAGATGCATTATGACCAAGTATTAAAAAGTTTTACATCTATAGAGAATCTTCTTTTAACTTTTTGTGGCTCATGATTTACTTATGTTTCTTAACTTTTACTCCCACTCTAGTTGCTGATCTATTCTTCATACAGGGACCCTATAAAATACTTTGGATGAAGTCCCACCTTATAGCCAGTAGATTATTTCTGCAATTACATGATCTTGGCACCAGTTTCTGGGAACCATTCTCAATGGTGGACAGGTCCCAGCAGAGGATGTAAGAAGCTGGTGAGGAAGGAAGTGAGTCAGGCCATGATGGTTGAGAGAATCTTGTATTCTGACAGACTGGATACCAGGATGCTTCTTTATTGATACAGAGAGTTTAGTAAGTAGGGATATATACATATTGTTTTAAAGCAAAGATCACATCATTTCTTTTGTTTTTGAACATGTGTTTCACTTCCTTTTGCTCATCTTTAATCATCACTAATAAACCATGATAGGACAGAGTTATCATTTCCAATCTTTTTCCTCAGATTTTGACATCATTATATAAGATAACTCTGTTATCATTTTTACTCATCAACACACTAACCAAAATTTTAAGAACCTAAAGGCATATGACAAGTTGTTCTCAGGCTGGTTACTTTTGTTACTAAAAGGACATTTGATAAAAAAAATTTTTTAAGCCATTCCAGGCAGACTTCCATGTCCCATCAGTGTATTATTAACTCTTAATGGTCAGAGTGCCCAAGAAAAATCCTCAGGCAAAAGCTGTTAAAGTTATTATTCAAATTTGGCATAATACAATGTTTATATTTTACATCTTTATACAATACATTCATCATTTTTTGCCCATCTAAGTCTCTGTGTAGGACAGAGGTAACTTCAGCTAATCTAACATTGTTGTACTATATGCCACACATTTTTCTGATTGTATAGTGGAATGAGTCTTAGAATCTGAAATGTGGCCAACTCCTATAGCCCACCAAATCTTGTTGACCTTTTCAAACTTACTTTGTTTTCATTATCTTGTTCTTGAGTAGGTACAGGGACGGATTTCTCAAAAATGTCTCATATCATGATAAAGAAACAGCTTCATTATTTGTGTCACAACACTGGAGGGGTAAGAAAGACCTTCAACTAGATAAGGATATCTCCCTAAAGCAGGGTATGATATGGACAGAACTGCCCTGCGGAAGCTTAGAAATAGAAATCTTGGAGAAAGCATATACAAACTTATATTAGTGAATTCTTCAAATCAAGAACAAACACTGTAGATCCACCAATCTCTAAGAAGCAAATGGTAACAGAATCTGATAAGGACATTGTGAACTGAAGGAATTTCAACAGTCTCTGTGGATTTCATCGCCAACATCATTACACCCAGAGACTGTGTTGTAGTTGAAATGAGAGACATTTATGATACACACTTCTGAACTTTTTTGTTTAAAAAAATAAATATAAAAGGTCAAATGGTAGTATATGATCCAAATTAGAATCCTATTGCTACTGAATAGGAATCTAGGTCGTGAACCACTTATTAGTATACTGTATGTGCATAGTTCTGCTGATCACTGGTGTGGAATTGACAACTCTACTCTTCAGTGTTCTGTGCCAAAATCTCATGGAGGCAAGATAATCAATGCGCCTTCAGGGATTCACCACTTTGGTTGACTCAAAGGAGGATCAGATGGCCATGAACCAATGATATGTGAGTCACATTAACAAACATGGGTGCAATAATGTGGTTCTCAATGGGATGAAGGGACTCAGTCTGGACAGGTGCCAATATGGACAGGGAATGCATTCCTCCAGACATGTTTATGACTTGGAACTCACTACTGTAATGATTGTTCTGTCTCTTTAAGAGACAAGCCATGCCCATTCCTTCTCCCATCTGCTGAGACAGGATGATCTTCAGCTTCCAGCCTGAGTTCTCTTGCTTTTCCATCTCCCTCTTGAAGAGGCAGCTTCTGCCTCTCTCCACTTCTCCCATTCCTTTCTTCTGTATCTCTCCTCTCTTCTCTGTCTCTGTCTCTGTCTCTCTCTCACACACACACTGCTCTTCTTCCCTTCTTCCTTCCCCTTCCATAGCCCCCTGAATAAATATCCAACCTCACTCTGCATGGTGTGCCTATCCATGTCCCTGTCTCCCTACCCTGGACATCTTGGAGATCTGCAGCTGTCCCTGCCTGGGAGTGGCTGCTCTCGGGGACACAGTGCCCACTGCCTGCCACCGCCAGGGATCCTGCAACACTTTTAATAATCTATTACAACTACTCATCAGAAAACCTTTACCTTTTCTGTATCAGACAGATTTCTGTTTTGATCTATGTCATACCCTTCTTCATTCATTTGTAAATAACAGAGATAAGGTTTGTAAATACAGTGATGTCCCCATACACTACAGTACCACATGAATGAACTCTCCTGTTCACTGTCACTGAGTACCCAGGTTCTAGTTCTGGAATGAAGCTGGATCATCCTCTACCTGGTTGTGGCAGCTATAAGTAAGTGCATTCCTAGAACCCAACCTGAGTATGGAGCCAGAGATTGAAGTGACAATAGCATCCTTGCAACAACTGTAAGGTCCAGGTTACAGTAGAGCTGTCTAGAACTGAACTGAGGAGTCCTGGAAGTGTAGGAAATGTCTCCTGCAAGGATTTTGACTCAGATAGATTCTCTTCTGGGTGAGGCAGAAGACTGGATATGGGCTAGAATGAAGTGGGTGTGTATTCCTAAGCATTGGTAGGACAACCTATGGACAAAAGTACCAGGTCAGAATCACACTGTCTACAGACACAATGTCCAACACGTTCTACATGGTGCTCAGCAGCCCAAAATATGAGTACTCTGACATTTCTTACTGTGTAAGACACAGAGTCACAGTACATATCTGAGGTGTGTCAGAGGCCCCAAAGGAGCAGGAAGCTGCCTTGAGCCTGAGAGGACAGAAAAGAATAACTTGAAGATCAAAACTTATAAATAAATATAGAGGGAAGAAACAGCTGGACTAAAATTTAGTCTCATTGCATAAAGAAATTTCTGGTAACACTGAATACAAGGTTCAGGGAGCAGATAGTTTTAAGTTAGTAAAGTTGATACACATAGTCTCATGTTGATCTCAGTGTGGACACACTTGTCTATGAAAATTGGGTCAGTACTTGGTGCCGAAATATTTGATCACTTATAAAATTAGCATTAAATTCCTAGATGATGACAAAAAGTCTGTTGGTTTACTATTATCAAAACTCATTCAGAAACACAGTTAATGTTCATGAGATAATCTGAGTGGTAGGTTAATAAATTAAGCATTAATCACTGACTCCAAATTTATAGTCTACCTCTCTTCCACTAGCCTGCCTGACAATCACAAGCCTGTTATAGAATACTGTCACACAGTGATACAAGATGATTTCTTATAGTGTTTTCAATACATGGGTGTCACAGGTATTACTGAGGACTGCTTAGTTTGAGTAAATTTCTTAGCAACAAATAGCACAGAGATATGTGGCAACTGTGATTTCCAGGGTTCTGATGTTGAAGAGTATAGTTGTTAACAGTGATTGATTTTGCATGTTCCTATAGCACAGAATTCACTTCCATGAGAAATCTAAGTGCTTTGGATTGATTGATTGATTGATTGATGATATTATCTTAGGAATGCCTTTTGGTAACTGTAAATTCTCTTCTTCAATTCTAAGTTAGAATCAGTGCTACTTTATGCTTAATTAAGAAGAATTCATGGCTTTGGGACCGAGAACCTCGCCCAACCAGCCTCCGCGGATTCATTTGGACCCTGTCCCGGCTGCACCTGGGCTCGGCCCATCCGGGCTGAGGCCTTGGGGGAAGGGCGAGTCCCCTGCTAGGGGGCCTCCTTTGTCCCACAGAGCCGAGCAGAGAGGAGCGGGCAACCCTCAGTAGGCCTGCTTTTGGGACCGGGAACCTCGCACAACCAGCTTCCGCGGATTCATCTGGACCCTGGTGAGTGGGCCCCAGCCCATCCCCGGGACCTTCTGGCCACTTGGGGCTCCCCTCTGTTGGCTTTGCTGCTTATCCCAACCCTGCTCGCCCCCGGGTATCTCTTCTCATCTGCGTGGTCCCGGCTGCACCCGAGCTCGGCCCACCTGGGCTGAGGCCTTGGAGGAAGGACGAGTACCCTGCTAGGGGGCCTCCTTTGTCCCACGGAGCCGAGTGGAGCGGAGCGGGCAACCCTCAGTAAGCCTGCCCTTGGGACCGGGAACCTCGCCCAACCAGCTTCAGCGGATTCAGCTGGACCCTGA
>PVIU01023884.1:0-26367 GCA_004026605.1 Ondatra zibethicus | reverse complement strand
GAGAGGGGGAAGGAGAAGGGAGAAGGGAAGGACTGGGGAGAGATTGGGGGAGTGGGAGGGCAGAGATGGAGGAAAGGAGGGTGTTGGAGAAGGGAATAAGATATCTACATTATTGGAGTCATTTTAGGACTGGCAAGATACTTGGCTCTATGTCCCCTTGGGCAGCAGAGGAGAGGGTGCCGGAACTATCATTGTCCCATAGTCACACTGATGAATATCTTGATCACATCCACAGGTTAGGAACTCTTAAAGCCCACCCAAGGAAACACTTCTTCCAGCAAAGCTACACCTTCTAAACCTCCCTAAACGGCATCTCCTACCGGGGACTAAGTCTTCAAATGCCTGGGCAATTCTCATTCGCTCCATCTCAGAAGGAGCGTCAAAGACAGTCTCCACACCGTGGCCTAGGCCCAATCAAACTGGTAATTACCCTGGCAGGACCCTGCCATGTCTTGCTCAGTTCTGCGCCCTCTGCTGGACAGATAGAGAATTCTCATGGCTACACCTCTGAAATAGGACATTACTAGACCTTAGTTTGGATTCCCAAGAGCCCTTCCCAGCCTCTGGTGCCAGAAGATGCTTGGAACTTCAGAAGAAATCTGTTCTTGTAGAGGCCAGCCTCTGTGTTTTCAGAATGCTGGTGGATCTTCACGTCACTCGTCTTTTGGAGAGTGCCAATCTGGGTTCTACCTATACCAAACTGTGACTATGCCAAGAAACACACAGTGAACCGCCGTCCTTAGGGAGGGACACTCCTACAATCCACTGCGATGGGAAGTACTGAATTTTAAGAGGTTTACTTGCCTCTGCTTGTGCAGGTGCTTTGCCCGCCTGCCTGCATGTGCGCATTGCCCCATAATGAGCAAGGAGGCTGGGCGTCGGGGTGGGGGTGGACTCCCCCTTGGAACTTAAGTTAAGGACAATTGTGAGCTGCCATGTGGGTGCTGGGAACTGAATCCAGGTCCTCCGGAAGAGCAACAAGTGCTTGTAATCACTTAGCCATCTCTCCAGGTGAAATATGGACTTATAGATACGCTTCCCCCTGTTATCGGTAGCTTTAAACATTTGGAACTTTCCCCCTGTGGGGTCAAAGGGGGCCTAAGGGAAAAAAGGAAATGGAAGCCAGGTATTAACTGGTGTTTCTTCTAGGCTTTTCCAGTGCTTTCTTGGTTATTTCTAATTTCCTTGGCTCACCTGGAGCTGGAAATGCAAGTCCAGGCACTGAAGGGAAAATCAGGATCATTGTGACCATGTCACTGCAGAGAGCAAACAGGACCCTGTGACCATGTCACTGCAGACAGCAAACAGGGACCCTGTGACCATGTCACTGCAGACAGCAAACAGGACCCTCTGCCATCCACCTGGGAAAGTCTGCTCACAACTTGGCAGAAATATACGAAAGGTATTCTTTCCTTATATTTAAAAGTCCACGGGACTGGAGAGATGGCTCAGTGGTTAAGAGCTCTGCCTGCTCTTCCAAAGGTCCTGAGTTCAATTCCCAGCAACCACATGGTGGCTTACAACCATCTGCAATGAGATTTGGTGCCCTCTTCTGGCCTGCAGGGATACATGCAGGCAGAGCTCTGTACACATAATAAATAAATAAATTTTTTTTAAAAGTCCACGAATGTGATAGGTCTAAAAAGAACTGACACAAGCTAAAGGACACACACACACACCAAGTCCACCACCTCTGTCCAGAATACCAGGGACACAGTGAGGAGGGTAGATTTGACACTGAGGCCGATGGCCCAAGAAGGCTGGGAACCTGTGGGCCTTCAAATGCCTTCCTTTTTACCTCTGTATTGACTTATGGAGGGTCCACCAGGCTGCCCTGGGAGCCGGCTATGCCATGCTGAGCGCACAGCCCAGTGCCTTTGCTTTCACTGGGGTCTACAGCATCACAGACAGGATGAATCCTGCGGGGAGATATAGCAAGGGTCATGGGAGGGGATTGTGGGCAGGCAGAAAGTCAGATGCAGTGAGTGTTCTGGGGACAGCTAGGAGGGTGATCAGGTATGCTAACAACAGCACAGCTAGCCTGGGAAGGAATGACCTGTGTATCTGTAGACACAAGGAAGTTAGGAGGATAAAGCAGAGATGGAGCAGGAAATGCTGGAGGTAAGATCGGCGTGGAAGCCAGGAAACCCCTCACAGTACCATCCTGCCCACCCTGGGACTTGAGCAGATGAGAGACCTGTGACCTCCAGCTTCAAGTCTCAATGTTCTAAGGAGGATGATCCAGTGCCCAGATGGTCCATAGGCATGGGCAGGTGGCAACGGCAAGGCTTTGTGGAAGAGATGCCCTCTGGAGCAGAATTACCTGACAGGGGTCTCCTAAGGCCCAGAGTGCACCATCACCAGGAGACTAACTCCTTTTGTCTTTTATTTACACAATGGCGCTGAGGATAGAACTCAGGGCCTTGTACATGACTGGTGAGCATTCCACCACTGAGCTACACTCCCAGTCCCTTTTCCTTTAAAAAATAAATGAGTCAGGAGCCCGGGGAGATTGCTCAGTGAGTAGGATCATTTGCTCTGCAAACGTGAAGATGTGAGGACCTGAGTTCAAATCTGAGCACCAAATAAAAATCTAGACGTGAGGGGACAGGGTGAACAGGCAGATCCCAGAGAGCTAGCTCATTGACCAACCAGCCTAGCCAGAAGGGAGAGCTTGTGGTTTAGTAAGATCTCCGTCTCAAGGCAATAAGGAAGGGCATGAAGGAAGAGGACCCTGACATCACGCTCTGATCTCTCTGTGCACTCACAGGGGGATATGTCTTTGCAAACCAAGATGCGTGAACACACACAAATTTGAGACAGGACCTCTCTGACTTACCTATGTTAGCATGGAACCCATGCGGCCAATCAGGCAAGCTTTGAGCTTGAAATCCTCCTGCCTCATCTTCCCAAATGTCTGGGATTGTAGGCCTGTGTCACCAGACCTGGAGAACCTGTTTCCCCAAGGTGATAAGCCCCACGATTTAAGATCTTCAGATCTGAGGGCAAGACAGAACAGAAAGGAAGAGAGAAGTGGGAAAAAGCAGAGGAGGAAGAGATTATGGGACGGAATTGCTTAGATCCCACCCTTAGGAGAGCGGGAGGCTGTGTGCTGGATGGACCTTCCAGGGAAAGGATGAGGGTACTTAGGGGAGGATAGGATCTGTGGGTCCAGGAATGTAAGGGGTCCGTGGCCTTTTTTAATTATGGGTGCTTTTATATTTTGGTAGTTTGAACATAATTATCCCCCATAATCTCATAGGGAATGGCACTATTAGGAGGTGTGACTTCGTTGAAGGAAGCGTGTCACTGTGGGGGTAGGCTGTGAGGTTTATATGCTCAGGATACTGCCAAGTGTCTCAACTGACTTCCTCCAGCACCACATCTGCCTGCACGCCAGTGGTCCCCATCATGATGATAATGAGCTGAGATATGAAACTATAAACGAGCCACCCTAATTAGATATTTTTTTCTTTATAAGAGTCTCTGTGGTCATGGTGTCTTTTCACAGCAATGAAAACCAGAAGACATATATTGAGAGCTATAGAAATGAATGTGTAAGAAGTACTGCGTACACATGCACACACACACACACACACACACACACGGAGAGAGAGAGAGAGACAGACAGACAGATACCTCCCTCCCTCCCCAAGGCTGACCTCTATTCTCTGCCCTCACGTAGATGTCACTGGCTTCTGGGGTTCACATTCTCACCCACCATGACCCAACTTGACAGCGAAGGCAGGGGAAAGTGGAGACGGAGGCTCGGGAGGGAGACGAGTGGGATCCATATGCTTCCTCCTGCCCCTGCCTTCTATATAAACACTGTCATTTGCCATTAAGTGTGAAGACAATGTTGATTTGAGCATTGGCATGGCAGCTGAGTGGAAAGTGCTCCAGACTCATTAGAAAAACATCCAAGGCTTCGCTTTGAATTACCCACCGCGTGCCAGATTCTCACGTAGACCAGGTCAACAGCCTGCCTGCGCCTCAGAGGAGACAAATAAGCCTGCCTACCACGTCCTTCCACACACTTTGGTAGGGAAATGTGCTTAGTTTGAAAACAGAGGCACCTTCCAGCCTGTCTCCTGTTAGGTCTTTCTCCTTTGCTGTGGGCCCCAGGGGTTGTTCTGGGTTGGGGGACCTTGAGTGCTCCTTTCTTTGGGGGATGGAAGGGAAATCAGGATGGCCGATGTGAACTACCTGACAAGCCTTGAGTCCAGACCCAGCAGGTTTCCCAGAGCCAGACCTGGACAGACAGTGGGAGCCCCTGGGGTGCAGACTTGATTATTCACACATATGAGCAGCGTACCTACTGTGTGCCAGTTCATCATTCACATGCCAGATCCTAAAACAGGTAAGGTACAGTCTTCCCTATGACCTAGTTAAGGGGAAGGTAGACTCAGGAATAGACGGAGCCATTGGCTGTTGTGGACTGAGGCAGAGGTCAGTATAGGGACCTGGGACACAAAGGAGCTACAGGAGAAGACAGTAAAAAGAGCTTTGAGGAGGGGAGACAGATAAGAGCTGACTGGGATGTGAGGGTGGAGACAGCCACCAGGGAGCCAGTGCAGTGAATTAAGTCCGAAACCTTCCCAGAACTTCATAGGACCAGGAGGGCACCAAGGGCTTGCTCGATGCTCCACAACTCCTCAGAGGTTGTGCACACTCCTTCTGAACTCCAGAATCTACTCAAGGGAATCTTACATTGCCCAGAAACTCTTTCCAAGACTCCCTTGCAGCTAGGCCACCACCATGTGACCTTGAATCTTCCGATGAGACACAGCTATAGAATGGTGAAAAGGCGGCTTGGGAACTCATCCTGCTGACTCCAATTGCCCAGGGAAACAAGGGCTCCAGTAGTGATTCCCTGGCTAGCAGTGTCAGCACCAGCTTGTGGCCTCTGTTCTATGATGGTGGTACTGCTCCCTCCTTTGGGGGCAGAATCCTCCAAACAAGTACTCCTGACTCCCCACAAAACTCTAAATGCTGCAAGTATTTCTTGTATACGAAGCTGGCCCCAAACTCTCTATTAACTGTGAACTTTTGAAAAGTGGTAAAACCTCCACTTTTCCAGCTCTGGAATTACAGGTGTGTGCCACCATACTTGGTCTCTTTGTGCTGGGAACAAAACCCGGGGCTTCAGGCATGTTGGGGAAGTTTACAGCCCTATGACTGAGCTATAGGCCCAGCCTGTTAAGATCCTTTTAAAACATCTTTTCCCCTTCAAGAGAGGTGGTGGGTTTTACTGCTTTTAACTTAGAATTCTAGTCAGCACAGTAGGAATGCAGCAAGAGCTAAGAGTTTGGACTTGACTTGGAGCCCAGTGGCTCTCAAAGGTCATGATGGGGGCCCTAGCAATTTGATGGGGCTTCCTTAGGGCAACATCACACCCCCAGATGTTCCACCTTTATCTCTTTCACATAGCGCTGAGCCCAGATGCAGAATAACAATAAGAAGAAGAAAAGACTGAAAGAACAGCCATAATAACAGTTTCGCAGTTTCCAGTATATGGTACTTGCCAGACATCATGTGACAATTGTATGTTCCAGGATGGCTAGAACAGAATCTCCTCCCCATCTCCACCACTACCCCGATCCTTGCGCTCTGTGGTCCCAGGAGCAGCAGTCTATGCCAGCTCTGGACTTGTCCAGTTTATAGAGCAGCCTGCCTGTCTGGACTTCGTCTTCATTAACAGTGAGGAGATATTTGTACAGCCTTGTATTAGCCGACCACAGGCTCTGGGGGGATCCTTAAATCTGCTTTGTTTCTTTCTATAGCAGCAAACCTTGACCTGGGTGCCCATTGCACAGCCTGAAAAGTCATCAGCTGAGAGCTCTTTTTATATGTGCATTATATTTCAATTAAAAGTTCATTTCAGAAATGACAGTGGTCCCCCATTATGTGAGGGGGACACATCCCAAGATTCCCCAGTGGGTGTCCTTGGATAGGGCCCAACCTCACAGGTATTGTTTTTCCCTACAGATACCTATAATGGAGTCATATATTGTACTGAGTATATGTACTGAATAGAACATTGTATTGTACTATTGTAGAATATATTTTACTGGAAGGTATGTGAGTATGCTCTCCCTCTCCCTCTCCCTCCCTCTCTCTCTCTCTCTCTCTCTCTCTCTCCTTGGATTTTCCAGGTAATGTTTTCAGTCAGTGTGAGTGCACTGTACACAATCCACATGCTCCCATAGTGCAAAAGTGAAAAGCCCCTGGAGTCTCGGAATCTGAGAATGGGACATGCTGTCCTCAGCTCTATCCACTCTAAGAATCAGCAAGTTCATCTTCACCTTGGCAACACTTGGTCCCATCAGCATCTGTCCTCACCTGGTGGTGATGGTTTCTCTCTGGTCCACTGAGGCCAGATGCAGCTACGGAGTGGGTTAAATGTGAGCAGGCAGCACTAGCCTGCTGGATGCACCGAGTCTATTAGCTAAGAACCTAAGCAAGGAGACATATTTGTCTCCTAGGCGGCCTCCTGGGACCTGGCCAACATCTGACCCCTCTCGGATGGCTTTTCCAGGGTCAGCCTATTATGAACGAATCCTGACTAATTCGGTCACCCTCCCATTTCTCAGGCATGATTTGTGGCTTAATTACAGCAGGAAAAAAAATAATGAGAACTGCACAGCTCAGGTCATATCCATAATTCATAACTGCAATAAAACCCTGGACGTGCTGTCGTGACTTACGGCAGTCTGAGTAGTGTGCTCACTGGGCGGGTGGGGGGCCCAGATGTTTCCGCTGCAGAGCGTCACAGAGTTCCCAGACTGGAGGGTATAAGTTTCCCAACGTGGTGGCAGAGCGTCGCTTTGGTTAAAGGCAGAATCCAAAAACTTAGGACCCCATGAAAGTTGACCCTTAAGCTGCTCTGGGAAGCAAGGCATACTGGAGGTTCAGAGGCTGAAGGAGGAGAGAGAGGAGGAGGGGGGAGGAGAAAGAAGAGAAGGAGGAAGAAGAGGAGAAGGGGGAAGGAGAAGGCAGAGGAGAAGGGAGAGGAGGAAGAGGAGGAAGAAGAAGAAACGTCGATTTCAGGAGCAGGGGAGGTGATTTATTTGGTAAAGTGTTTGCATTGCAAACTTGAGGTTCTGAGTTTAGGTCCCCAGTACCTATGTTAAAAGTGGGATATCATGCAGCACATCTATAATCCTAGTGCTGCAGAGGCTGAGGTGGAGACCCCCGAAGCCCACCGGACAGACGACTTGCTCAATCAGTGAGTTTCAGGTTCAGTGAGAGATTCTGGAGACTCTGTCTCAAAAAAATAAGGGAGAGAGCAATTGAGAAAGACACTTAACGTTGACCTCTGCACACATGCATCTGCATAAATTAGCAAGCACACACACACACACACACACACACACACACACACACACACACAGTGCATTTCCCCATAAGGTTAAGTTGTACAGTTGTCAAAGGGTCCATCCTTCTGGCTGTTTGTAGAAAAGTTCCTGGAGGTTGGCCACGGCAGAAGGTTCACAGTGGTCCTCAGCAGTGATAGCTAAATGTAAGCCAGGGAACTTTCTAGCATGAAGGTTCCTTGAAACCAGAGGCACGGGGTCCTGTCTCTGCCCACACTCCAGCTCAGGACTCAGGTGGCATCAGGATCTGGGATACTAAAAGTGACCTGGTACACTGTGGCCCACACAGACAGCTGTGGGACAGCACCTGCCCCTGGCGATGGTGCCTCCTGGCCAGGGTGATGGGCTGGCCCTAGGGATGTTATGATCTCCCCACGCACAACAGTGTATATCTTCTGGGGCATGCTCTCTCCACTGCTCAGGGCTCTTTAAAATAGGTGCAAGGTAATCAAAGAGGCTTGGAGAGGGATTGCCAGGGGCAGGAAGTATATTTGAAGGCAAGTGATAAGGCAGAATCAGCTCATCCCCCAACCCCTCTGGGTACCAGCTTGTTAAAACCAAGTCTTTCTTCCCTTGCTCCCCTGTGTTTATTCTCTCCAGGCAGATGGAGGCCTCACACCTTCCCAACCTCCAGAGGCTTCAATAGTGGTCTCTGGAATGGTGAAACGGCACGTTCCCATGGAATCCTTTGATTTGTTTTGCTTTGCTTGAAACAGGGTCTCTTGTAGCCCAAATTGACCTAGAATTTGCTATGTAGCTTGAATTCATGATCCTTCAGCTCCGCCTCCTGAGTGGGTGGGATTCCAGCTGTGCGCCACCACTCCCGCTGTTATATAGCACCACGGGTCAAATCCAGACCTCTGTGTGCACTGGACCAGTGAATCACATCTCTGGTTCCTACCACAGGTTTTTAGCATAGCCGTTACCTATGAGCCTGCTGGCCTCCCCATTTGGACCGATATACCGTTGGAGGCTGGGCACAGGGACAGTGTAGCCTCAGCCATGAAGAACGAAGGACCACACCTCAGAAGGTGCAGAACTACAAAGGTCGGTCTCAGTGTTTTAGTCCTTTTCATACTTGCAATGAAGGGATGGAGGCTGAGTCAGAAGAGACTCCTCTGTCAGGCAAAAGAGATGGCACCACAAGCTCACGTACCCCAAAGCACCCAGAACAGGCCCTCTAGGAGTCCAAGGACATGGCAGCCCTGGAGAGCCTCACACCTGCCTGCTTCCGTGTGAGCATAGCCGGTGAGTGCTGTAGACCCCAGAGAGGAGTCCGCCCACAGCCCCGACCGTGCATCTGAGCCCATTGCATGCAAAAGCTTGCTGTCACCAGCGTCCCAGTGTCTCAGAGTTCCACCATGATCCTTTTTAAGAAGACTTGTAAGATGTCTTTGTAATTATACGTATGTGGGTGAGGCGTGTGCATGGGGGTGCAGGTGCTGGAGTTAAAGGTGAAGCACTTGATGAGGGCAGCTCCCTACATGACTCCTAAGGGAACCTGAGTGTGGGGGTCCCATGTGAACCTCCTTGCCTGTGCCCCCACAAAGAGTTTAAAATTAGGCAAAAGAAGTGAGTGGAGTGGCCCATGACTTAACTCCAGCACTCGGGAGGCAGACACAGATGAATCTCTGTGAGTTCAAGACCAGCCTGGTCTACACAGTGAGCTTCAGGTCAGTCAGCACTACAAAGTGAAACCCCATCTCATGGATGGATAGATAGATAGATAGATAGATAGATAGATAGATAGATAGATAGATAGATAGGTGACTTTTTTGAAATATCAGAAAACGCTCTTATATGGAAAATAAAGCAATGCCTCTCTAAATTTTCTGAATTTTTCTAATTATGGTTTAGAACTGTTTCTTTCTTCCATTTGTCTATCAGTCCTTTTATTCTCGTGCCCTGGCTTGCTGAAGACCCTGGTATATGCCTTCCAGGTGATCCGCAACAATATACACACGTTCACACGGATGCCGACTGGACAACAAGTGAGAACTCACACACAGCCAAACTCCTGATCCTGATATGTGTACGTGGGCTCACATATCTGAGCGCATGCATGCACCCACACATGTGTGCATCCAGCCTCATGGAGCTCAGAGTCCTGAGAAGAAACTCGGTGCTGGCATCTCTGCTGGCAGCGACAGCCAGCACTTCTGTAGGACACCTCGACTCCCTCCTGGCGTTTGGGCCATTGCCAGCTCCAAGCTTAGCAGGAAGTCACGGCAGCTCACAAGTACTGAGGCCTCCAGACCTTGAGTCGGGACAGTCTAATTCAGAGGAGCTCAGAGACAGAGGAATGGGGACACAGAGCTGCGGAGGGAATGAACAATCAATCTCACATCAGTAGGTCCTGAAAATACAACAGCTGGCAGGACAGGAAATAGATGCCCCAAGATGTCCCAGACAGGGAAGAGCACTGTGCCATGGGTGTTTGAAGAATGGCCACTAGAGGCCTGTCCCAGCCACCACCCAATCACCAGATCACCCCACCACACCCAGGCCAAGTCTATCAGGAATTCTGCTTACAACTTTAAACACTGATAGGGACTTGGGGTGCAGTGGTAGAAACTCAGACTCCCCCCTTCAACCTGATCCAGTTAGCCAACATAGGCACCTCTCAAACTTTCCCATATATTCTGCCTTGAAACCAACCTTGGGGACCTCTGATCTACAAGCCCTGTGGCCCGTAAACACCTGTGGCAGGAAACTCGCCACAGGACCCAGCAAGCCCCTGCTTAGGAGGCAAGTTCAGCACTCAGGCCTTCTTCCTCCACAGTGGACTGGTCCCAAATGCCCATACAGTAAAAAGCCAGCCAAGGAGTTCCCTACCGTCATCATCGCCAGGGAGGTATTCCCAGATCCTGCCATCCTGCTCTTTCCAATGGTGACAGCTGTCAACATGGCCTGCCTCCTCCCAGCAGCCCAGGCCTCCCCAGATTCTGTGTCCAGATCCCTGAAGGCTTCTTAGTTTTCATGTTTTCTCACACCCTGCCCAGGAGTGTTTTCTGCCCCACCAACTAGCATTTGAGCCCTAAAGGTATATATGACCTTGAGTTGACCTTTGACCTTCAGAGCCTGCTTGCTGGAGCATGGGGGGGGGTGAAGGGCCAATGCACCTGCCCTTGAGTGGGTGGGACTCACCTAGCATGAAGCTGCCCCTCTATCATGGGTTCTCCATCTAAGCTGGGCACCCAGTGAGCAAAACCACCACCTCTCTTCAGCCGAGCAAACCAGTGTCCATATCCCAAGGTCGTTGAGAAGACCCCAAATTCATGGACTGAATTTGTCTTCATACAAAAGACATTTCAAAATACATATCCTTAATGTTACATGGTCCCGCAGAGGTCCAGCCAGTGTCTCGGGGATGTCAGCTTCACTCAACAGACTTTTCCCAGCAAACTGAGACAAGGAGGAGCACCGGCCTTGGAGATACTGGGTATGTGGGACTCTGTGGGTGACTTCTGCAAGTGTCTTGGCATCTCTGTACCTCCACCTCTGCTTTTGTAACGTGAGGAGGTGTTCTGATTCTCTGCAAGGGGGTTGCAAAGACTCGGAAAGAAGTCTGTCATCTACCAGGGCTGAGACAGCAGCACCTCCTTGGATGTGGAGGTACAACAGGAGCCTCTCCTGGGAGCCCCCGAGTCAGGCCAGGCCCTAGAGACAATGGCACTGCTGGTCTCTACCTCCTCAGGCCTAGGCAAGAGGCCAGCCTCTGGGATCCGGCTGCTTCAGCCCTCCGGAGCTGGGGACTGGGGCTCTTTTTAATTTTCTTTCTCCTGCTCTGGGGTTTCCCTCAGGCTGGTGGCTGCTCCACATCTGGGACTCCTCCTCTAGCCTCCTGTTTCCTCTTTGGTCTCTGCAAGGGACAGAAGATGCTGGCTCAAGACTCTGCCCTCCCTGACACATTTTTCAGGCATCACTGAACCATCTGTTGGGTTTGGGTGGACAGAAGTTCAGAACCATCACAGGCATCTCTCCAGCTGGACCAGGCTGAGATGAGCCAGAGGCCTGGGAGAGAAAGGGCTCACTGGCCTGCTGAGAACACATAGGTGCAGGGCACTAGCCTGATATGGGACTTATTACTTCCTGAAGGCCCTGGAAGGGAGGATTGGTCCTCATGGGCTCACAGAGAGAGGTAGAGGAGAGGGCGTGGGAGCTGCAAGATGTGACATGGATGGCCAGTGTGAGCAGTGGTCCATGTCCAACTGCATCTGACCGAAGAATCATGCCAAGGGCAGCTAGAGGTGACCTTTGTGCCCAAGGCCGCCGGGGTCCCCCATGGGTAAGTGCTGTGGGATAATGCTCTTGTACCCTGTAAAGATTTGTCACTCATATTGGTTTAATAAAACACTGATTGGCCAGTAGCCAGCCAGACTAGGAGAATTCTGGGAAGGGGAATTCTCAGTCTGCAGTCACCACCCAGACACAGAGGAAGCAAGATAAAATGCTGCACTGAGAAAAGTACCAAGTCACATGGCTAAAAATAGATAAGAATTATGGGTTAATTTAAGTTGTAAGAGCTAGTTAGTAATAAGCTTGAGCAATAGGCCAAACAGTTTATAATTAATATAAGTCTCGGTGTGTTTTGCTGGGACTGAACAGTTGTGGGACCTGGCAGGACAGAAACTCCACTTACAGATGAGGAGAAGTCCCTGAGGCCTCTCCTAAGGGCCAAACTGAGCCTTCCTCCAGAAGAAGAGGGAGGCAGGGTTTATAGGTGCTACCAAGGAATGCTCAGACAGAGGAAAAGGGAAAGAGACTTCTCTATAGTCACTACAAGTCACCTGGAAAACAGTGATAGAGACCAAGTAACCCCTGATCCCCAAGCATCCTGTTTCCTACCAACCAAGAGAGGTTCCCCCAATGCCCTCTGAGATTCTTCTATGCCAGAAGATGGGCTGAGACCCTGAACGAATGGAAGGTGCTTATCAGTACCCAGATTTGCCAGCATGGGCTGGAGAGATGACTCCTCATGCCCACTTACACAGGAAGTCCCTAAGGTGCACAAGGAACCCAGTCCCCAAAACTCTTTGCCCTTCACAAAGCATGTATACATGGAGGCTGAGTGCCTCTTTCTAAAATGTTCAGGACCAGCTGAGAAATTGTTCAGAGGCTAAAGGCACTTGCTATCCCTGCATAAGCTCATCCCTGGAACCCATATAAAGATGGAAGGAAAGACCCAGCTCCTCAGAGCTGTCCTTTTATACACACACACATACAGGCATGCACACACACTCACACATGTGTGTACACACACACTATGCACTTATGTGCACACACACCATGCACAGACACACACCATGCACATATACACACACACTGTGCACACAGGAACAATATAATAATTTTTATTTACATAAAATACTCAGGGCCAAAACTGTTTCTGATAGCCAAAGCAATCCTGTACAGTAAGGAACATCTGGAGGCATCACCATCCCTGACTTCAAGCTCTATTATAGAGCTACAGTAATGAAAACAGTTTGGTACTGGCATAAAAAGTAGACCAATGGAATCAAATCGAGGACCATGATATTAGTCCACACACCTATGAACACATGATTTTTGACAAAGAAGCAAAAACTATCAAATGGAAAAAAGAAAGCATATTTAACAAATGGTGCTGGCATAACTGGATATCAACATGTAGAAGAATGAAAATAGACCCATATCTATCACCATGTACAAACCTCAAGTCCAAACAGATCAAAGACCTCAACATAAAGCCAACCACACTGAACCTCATAGAAGAGAAAGTGGGAAGTACACCTGAACACACTGGCACAGGAGACCACTTCCTAAATATAACCCCAGCAGCACAGACACTGAGAAATACATTTAATAAATGGAACCTCCTGAATCTGAGAAGCTTCTATAAAGCAAAGGACACGGTCAACAAGACAAAATGGCAGCCTAAGGAATGGGAAAAGATCTTTATCAACCCCACATCAGACAGAGGGATGGTCTCCATAATCTACAAAGAACTCAAGAAACTTGACTTCAAAAGAACACAATGAAGTACTACACAGCAGAAAAAAATAATGACATCTTGAAATTTACAGGCAAATGGATGGAGTTAGAAAAAAATCATCCTGAGTCAGGTAACCCAGACCTAGAAAGACAAATATAGTATGTGCTCACTCATAAGTGGATACCAGACATAAAGCCAGCCTACAGTCCACACCCCAGAGAAGCTAAAAACCCTCTTCCAGAAGCAGACGGAAGCAGATGCAGAGATCCACAACTACCCACCATGCCAAGCCCCAGGATGAGTATTAATATGAACAAAATGGTTAAGACCATCATGTTTTGTAGGTACAAAGTCAACTGACCCCAGCTAGTGGGAGATCACTGACTCTGGACTGACAACTGAGGAACCTGTATAGGACCGAATTAGGTCCCCTGAATACAGGTGACAATGGTGTGCCTTGAGCAGTATATGGAGCCACTGTGGGACCAGGATCTAACCCTAATGCATGAACTGACTTGGTGGAGCCCATTCTCTATGGAGAGACACCTTGCTCAGCCTAGGCATGGGGTGGAGGGGAAGGAACGAGGTGATGGGACAGACTCAGTTGACTTCCCAGGGGAAGCCTTACCCTCCCTGAGGAGCAGTTGGGGTGGGGCTGTGGGGAGAGGGAAGCACAGGAGAAGAAGATAGAGGGAGAACTGGGATTAGTATGTAAAAAATAAAAATATACGTAAATAAATAAGAAGAACTGCTTCTGGGTCTAGAAGCTTTTCAGAACTTTGGGAAATCTGCATAAACATGAGACACACATCTTAGAAGTAGCATTGAAATGAAAGCTACAGTCTGTATATTTCAGATACACTTTAGACCCTGAAGATGTTTTAGTGCAATAGTTTGAATAATTTTGTTCATAAGCCACATTGGTAGACATTGAACCATGTGACTCTGGTGTCAGACCTTGTGGGAATGTTCTGGATTTGGGGGCATCTGGAATTTCAGAGTTTGGGATTAAGGATGTTCAGTCTGTATGATTAATGCTTCCTTATCTCAAGTCCTGAGGGGTGTGTGTGTGTGTGTGTGTGTGTGTGTGTGTGTGTGTGCATGAGAATGCAGTGTCCATGGAGGTCAGCAGGGGGCGTCAGATCCCCTGAAGCTGGAGTTAGTGCCCATTGTGAGCTGCTGGGAACATAATTCAGGTCCTCTAGTAGAGCAGCAACAATGGCTCTCGCTCTCCAGCCCATGCCTGACTTTTTAAATGCAGGCTCTGGGGACTGAGCTCAGGTCCTTATGCATGAGTGCCGAACACTTTACCAACTGGACCATCTCCCTAGGCTGAGAGAAAGAACAATTTTACGATGACAAAATCTTTCTGACTATACATAGTAGAGCGTAGAAAATGCATTTAAAAATGCAGACATTAACCACAATCCGCTCCCATGTACCGTTCCACTCTGTGGCTGCTCTCTTTACTTTTCACTGAAGAATATCTAAATCTATGTAAAGTTCATAGACCCAGCGTGTATTGTTTCCCTGCACCCTCACAGGAAGGTCTAGCCACTAGCTACGTGAGCTGCAGAGCACCTCAGACCTCCCCAGTGTCCTTGCCCTCCCCACCGCACAGAGCTGCTGGCTCCCCCGGACACTACGGACAAATGACACTTGTTCTAGAACCTCATATATGCCTGGCTTCATCCCCGAGCTGAGCAGCTGTGAGGTTCCTTCACATCACTGCCTGGCTTGCAGCCTATCCATTGCATTCTAGGGTTTTTCCAGAGAGCATGCCGCTGTGAACTCACCTGATCTACTGGGGATGGTCGTCTGTGTTTTCATAGACTGAAGCCATTATGAATGAGATACTGTGGAAATCTTGCCTATTGATGGAGTTCCTGCATCTAATGTTCTTAACAATATAATTACAGTGTTTGTGACATACTTTATATATGTAATATAGAATATATATATTTGATGAAACCTTAGCTTTGTGTTGCAGTCTTGCTTAGTGGGCATTTGAAAATATAATACCATTACAATTCTGTCTTAGTCATACTGCTTGAAGGCTCTATATGATCATCACTGGCTTTACTTTCCCATTTTATAGATGGAAAAGCTGAGACTCAGAGGGAAGCAATAAAGCCAGGACTCAATTGTTGGTTTGGCTTATGAAAGAGATTTGGTGTGAGGAAGGAAATAGCCCAAGATAGAAACAACACCCAGGAAGACGAAAGAGCCAAGTCCAAACGCTAGGAAGCTTGGCTTGAACAAATGAAGGCTGGAACCGGACCCTGAGCGCAGGACTTAAACGGGTGCTTTCCCGCTTTTGGCCGCTAGGCGGTGACAAAGCAGCGTCCACAGCCGCCTGCAAGCTGAGCTGGATTCGCAGGCAGCAGCCTGGAGACAAACCAGGCCTGTGAGCGAGATTTCTGGAAAGGACAAGGTAGGAGCAGGCTCTGGCCAAGGATCAGAAAGTTTTCAGAAGACAGGTCTCCCTTGTGTCTCCGCGTCCTGAGTATTCTAAATCACCTGAGCTCCTGCGTGTACCTGACCTCATTCCGAGGCCTGAAAGACAAACGAGAAGAGAAAGGCAGGACCAGACAACATGGGAAAGGGCAGGCGCTCGCCGCCCCCGTCCCCCGCCCCACCCCCCATCCCCAGCTGCTCTCCTACCCCCTCCACAAACAAAGAAGCATCCAGAAGAAGCCAGTCGTCCCCCCCCCGCGCCCCGTCTCCCACCTGCACGACCAGGGACATTTTCCAGAGTCACTGGAGCCCCTGTAAAACACAAGAATGAAAAGTGTGGCTTACCTTTCTTAGACATGTTTATGCTTAGGGTCTCAGGAAGACACTAAAAGAGATTTGAGACAAAAGCCACAGAGATGTCAAGAGCGCTTGGGGGAATTGGGGAGGAGTGGGGGGCACATCTGTGACCCCAGACATGGAGATCTTGCTCAAGACCAGCCTCGGCTACATAGTGAGTTCCGGGCCAGTTAGGCACCATGACACCCTTGCTCATGTTTTCCTCTGGACTCTGTGCTCCACACCTTGAAGGGTTGTAAGTCCTCACCCTCACCGGTCCAGTGGGCTTAAGATCCAGTGACACGGCCCCCCTTTCTGAAGCTCTGTCTGTGATCAGACTGGGACTGCCTGAGAATCCGTCATCTAATCCATCCCCAGCAACCTCCTGCATCGGTCCCAGCCTTGGTCCAGATCTCCAGCTCAGAGGATCGAGAACTTCAGCTCCTGGTTGTCTTTTGCTACTTGGTGAGTTCAAGGACAGTCTGGGCTATGTGGGATCCTGTCTCAAAAACAAAACAAACAAAAAGTAGTGACCACATCTCATTCTAAAGAGTAAAATAAATTCCAGATGAACCCAATGTGTATATGTTTAAAAAAAATCCTTTCAATGTTTTTTTTTTTAAAAAAAGCCACAGCATGCTTACATACAACTTCAAAAACGGCAAAGTCCTCTCTCTAAATGTAGCTTCTCAGACAATGTAAAGGATTGCTAACTTCTCACAAATTGTGTGTGTGTGCATCTGTGTGTAGGTGCCCATAGGTGCATGCATGTATGTGGAGGTCAGAGGACAACTTCCACCATTGCTTGTTTTTATAAGATGGTTTCTCTGTGTATCCCTGGCTGCCCTGAAAGTCACTGGCCTTGAACTCACAGAGCTCCACTTGTTCTGCCTCCCAGTGCTGAGATAATAGGCAAATGCCACCATACCTGGCTCGGCTGTCATTCTGTAGGCCCCGTTGATGCCGTTTTTGCTTTCTGAAGCGGGGTCTCTATTGGCTGGGAACTCATCAAGTAGGCTAGCCTGGCAGGTCAAGGAGTCCCAAGGATCTACCTGTCTCTGCCTCCCCATTGCTGGGATTACAAACGTGTCTTACCACATCTGGCACTTGTGAGGATTCTAGGACCAAGCTCAGATCATCATGTGTCCAAGGCAAAACATTTACTGCCCGAGGCCCCTCGACATCCCTTCACAAATAAACTGAAAAACTGAATTGGAAAGTGTGAGCTCAAAAGTCAGCAAGCAAAGGAGGAGGGTATTCACAATTTACTTCAGGGATAAGAAAGCATTTCCTTTATATTGAGACACATACACACACAAGGGGTCCCAAGTTGACCATGGTGGTGCTTGCCTGTGCCCTAGCCCTTGGTAGGGAGAGGACTTGACTCCCCAAACATCTTGCAGTTTCTTTTTTTCTCCTATGTGAGGCAAGCGGTGACCCAACCATACTTTGGTCTCTCCCTGTGTACAAAGTGCTGAGTCATACTTCACAGCCGGCAAGGGGGAGCATTTGTGTTTGTGTGGACGGTCTTGCAGAGGCAAGCCTTCATTAGACTGTCATGGCCTTCTTCTGCCCATAGGCGGCCCTAGCCCCGAGCTCTTCAAGTGCCAGACTTCTTTTGCTCAGGGGTAGAGAGTCCTCGTCCTCCAGCCTCAAAGTTTGCACGGTGGCATGCTAGACAAGTCCTTCAGGAAGGACCATGGAGGGCTCTGGATCCCCCGCCCAAGCTCAGAATCTTCACTGAGTGTTGGCTCCATTCTGGTGCTGGGGAGCAACAGCTTTTCCCACTCTAGGGCCTGACCAGGAGCAGGGCCAGTCTTCTGGAGAAAGGGTCATTTTATACACATTGCCCCCCACATGTGTGAGAAAGTGCGTGCGCACGCACACACACACACACAAACACACACCTGATCATGTGACTATGTTCTTTCTGTTCCCCAGGCAAATCCCACTGCCTGGACAGTGTCACTTCCAGGAAGAAGTATGCCAGGCGCCAGCCTGGATGTTCTGACTTGCCTCAAAGGACAGTCACACCTCTATAAAATGCAGTTTTCGTGGGTCATTTTCAGTCTGCAAGTCCTGTGAGACAGAAAGACACAAGGGGGTGCCTGCGGCGAACTCCCCGACCAGCGAGGAAGAACGACCACCATTCAAGGATTCTTCTCGGATCACGCTTTATTGGAGAGCCCCTTGATTGAAGGGAGAGCGGGAGGCAAGAGAGAGCAAGGTCTGAATGGCGGCTGCTTATATAGGGAGATGTGACGCAACTCATACCTTGATTGGTTGCTATGTGCTCGCTTCGCACCAGAGTCCTCAGGATTGGTTAGGGACACCTAGGTTATTGTGCATGCGGGAAGCGCCTGGACGCTCAGTCCTGAAGCATTGCCAAATATGGAATTGTTTACCTCCAAACTGCGAGGATGCAAGCGCCATCTTGTAATGGCGTTTGTGCCTATGGCTCCCTGCAGGTGCCAAGGTGATCAGCCAGGGAGAGAAAATATCACAGGACCACATGCTCCAGCAGACCCCAGGAGTCCAGAGGGCCTGGCTAGAGTGCTGAGTCTGACTTCCATTCTGTCTCTTGAGGATCTGCTTTCTTGAAAATGTTTTCTATGAATCCATATTAATATTGCCGAGTGATGGGCTTCACAGTGACATTTCCGTTAAGTGTGTCATGCGCCTGGCCCGCGTTCATCTGCTGCTCTCCCTTCTCCCTCTGCTCTTCCTCATAGTCCCTTTCTATTTTCTGCATATGTATGTATACTGATTGACAGAAATTCTAGGTTTCACATATGAGAAAAAAAAACTATTTGTCTGTGTCTAACTCATTTCCCTTAAAGTGATGATCCCCCAGGTCACTGAGCAAAATAATCATTCATTTTTATGGCTGAATAAAAAATCTCATCGTGTAGGGACCGGCAAGACCACTAGCAAAGTAAGAATTTCAGAGAGGGGACCTATTGAGAGCATGACACCTGCCCAGCTGATTCAGAACTAATAAGAGCTAGGTGCAGGACTGGGTGGCTGTAATCACAAGGTCAGTTGTTGAAACAGTTGGTCAGAGAACAGGCTCACGGCTGAGGCAAAATGCAATCCCTAAGACTGTTTGGGTTGAATTCACCCAACCACACAACTGCAGGTCTACTTCCTACCCCAAAGAAGGGCCAAGCTGAGTTACACCCCAGAGCTCTTGCTCCAAAGCCACCGTCCACTAAGTTACTCCCGTGAGGAGCAGAGCGAGGTGGTTTCATCCTGCTGAGGGAGAGCAGCATCCTTCTATGAGACTCATGGGAGCATTGCATTCTCCTAGGTCCATTGTGGGCTGTCAGTGGCCAAGCTGGAACCAGAAGTGACACCAGAGACCAGCAGCAACCCTAGGGTGGATGAGGGGGATGGAGAGGAAAGTCTGGGGGAGTGGGGCCTGGAGAATGGGGACAGCTGAAGGAGACAGAGCTCTAGAGGGTTCAGACAGCCTGGTTGCTGCCAGAGAAGCAGAGGAACCGAGGAAGAAATCTCTGGCCCCTCGGCCACTGTCTGCTGTGGTACTGTGCAGGGGTCTCCCCCTGTCTAAAGTCTCAGTCCATAAAGGTAGCTTCCCATGCCCAGAGCCCAGAAGGGTTCTGAACCTGTGGACTAGAAGGGTTGGATTGGGAAAATCAAGGGCACAGAAGCTGGCCGTGCCATGTGCCTCTGTACAACGTTATGACTCTGACACGCCCACCCCAAAGTCCCCATGCTGGAAACTGGGTCCCCAGTGTGGTAGGTATTGACCAGCATGGCCTCCAAGACTCAGTAGATCATGGTCTGACAGTTGTCCTAAGTGGATTGAGCAGCTGTCACCACAGCTATCTTGGAAGTAGCTGCTGATTCAAGTTCTTGTCTGTCCCCACCCCACTCCCTCCACCCCACCTCCCTCAAGGTGTCCTTTGCTGGGCCACCATTCACCCTCACCAAAGCAAGTCCCTCAGCTGCAGACATCCCAGCCTCTGGGACCATGAGAAGTGAGTTGTGCTCTGTATCAGTGATGCAGCCTGGGGTGTCCCATGACACAGTGTTTAATCCTCCAGGAGGCTTGGGACTAACACATCTCCTTTATACTCCAGCACACTGAGGCCCTGAGAGGTTGGAGAACATGGCCCAAGGTTCACAGTGAAGGTTCACTAGACTGGTACAGATGCCAGAACCCTGTGTTCAGTGTCTGCCATCTCTCTCTGCAGCTCCACCATCACAGCCAACCACAGGAGAGGGGAAGGGCTTAGCCAGGTCACTGACAGACACCAAGCCACTTGCCACCTCTAAAGTCAACTATAAGTCTCTAATGACCCCCAAGGACACAGTCTTGGTGCCTTCAGTGTCACTGTCCATGTACACTACTTGTTATAATCACACACATACACACTCATGTGCACACCACATACATACACATACATACACACTCACTACTGATCCTGCCCCTCCAAGCCACAGATGACATGATGGCAGTCTCTGCCTCCAAAGGGCTCCTAGCTGGGGAGTCAGGACTAGACAGCGAAGGCCACTGTGCAGGCCTAGCTGGAAGAAGGAACTCCACGGCCAACCTCTTGAGTCTGGAAGGTTGTGTGCGGGGTTTGGGGGCTGATGAGCATTCTGAGAGAAAGGGTGCAGCAAAAACAGGAAGGATTTGAAGATAGGCTAGAGTGTAACTAACAGCGTGGGGGAGAAAAAGAGGCGGGAGGGAGTCTTGTTGTGCTTGGCCTTCAATGACTGGCTGAGAGATGGGGGGTCGTGGAGGATGGGAAAGCTAGAGAGTGGAGCGCATGAGGTAGGAACGTCCTAGTGGGGGACAAGGATGGGAAGACCATATATACTAGGAGGACAGAGGATATGTTTGATAGAGTGGGAAGATCAAGGATATCTATGCTAAAGAGTAGGACTTGAAGATGAGCATGGCAGAGAGTACAAAACAGGGGAGTCGGCTGAACAGCGGGTGGCTGCCGGCTCCTGGGAGCTAGGGGTACTGGGCTATCCTCCACCACTTTCCAGGTGAGGCCGCCTCACCCTGCCCATCTGCTCATGGCTGCTGGGAGCCCTGGAAGGCAGTCTGTAAGTGTGGGGAAAAGAAGCCCGCACGGAGGCCAGGCTGCGGCTCATCGGGATCGGGATCCGTCCTTTCCACCGGTCATGGATTTCAGCTTTATATAATGTGCTTCTCCTTCGCTTCTCCCCTCTCCCGGGACATCTGTTTGACATTTGCCTTGTGTGACTGCAAGGGGTTGGTGCTGGGTAAGATCCTTTTGAACATCTTTGCCTTGAAGTAAGAGGCACAAATGTTCGGGGAGCGGCTGGCCGTAGCCTGCCTTCTTCCAGCTCCCCCTCCACTCACCTTCCACCCTCGGCTGTGAAAAGATGGCTCAGTCCGTGCCCTGGGATCCAAACCCAGACCTCTGGGTCAATCCAGAACAGCTCACTGATTCCATCTCGAGCTTCCCTGCTGGCGTGCAGTGACGGTAACTTCATGAACATGTGTATAGTCTGTGTTCCTTTCTGTGGGGGTGTGTCTGCGAAGAGCACTTCCTCTGCCTCCCATTTCCATTTTAATTTGGCCCAACAGTGCTGCATAGACCCCACAGCCTTTCAGAAAGAGACAAATGCATATTAAGCCTCAAGGCAGCGGGATGGTGATGATGGCTCATGGAGCCCATGAATAGAATTTATTGAGCATGTACCACAGTGCTCAGCATTGTCCACCATCCTTTTTAGTCTCATTTGGTGTTTTCCTTCTATTATTTTCATTTTGTTTCAGGGTGTGTGTGTGTGTGTGTGTGTGTGTGTGTGTGTGTGTGTGTGTGTACAGTTGTGTGTGCATGTACAAGTGTGTGCATGTAGAGGGCAGAGGTTCACGTAGGATGTCTTCCTTGACCATCCTCCTGACCAGTGGGTGTGGCCTGTTTCCCTGGGGTGGGGACAGACCTTTGTTGGTCTTGCCCTCAGCAGCGGGGTATGTATTGCTTTTCAGTCCTCTAGACAAGGTAGTCTGAGGTTCCTTCATCCATCTTTGATTTTCTCAAATAATGCTCCAAGATCTGTTCTCCCGCGCGCCATTGCTGGGCCCCAAGACGTAAACATGGTTGTTGACCACATCACCAAGCAGCTATAGTAGAACTGACTTCTGCCACCAGCTGTAGAAGCCCTGACCCTCAGCACTTAACCTAGCTATATACAAACCTAGGAAAGGGAATGGGGTGAGCCACGCCCACTGGCACCTATGTGTGAAGGAAAAGAACGCCCCCTGCTGGCAGGGGCTGCCTGCTGCAGCCCAAAGTGGACAAAGCCTTGCATTTCTCACTGAGCACAATACCTGCACCCAGCTCTCCCAGACTTGGTTTCCTCATCTGTCAAATAAAAAAGAGGGCATGCACCCCGTTAGGCCTTCAGCCATCACGAGGGTGGATTCTACTAAAGGCTATCAGTTTTTCTGTCCAATCATGAACACTCAGATTCCAGCCCTGCCTGGAAGACACCCCCAGGCCCTCCAGAGGCAACCTTTCTTCCTGGTTCTCCATTCCCACCCGAAACCTCACTTATTAAAGTCCCTTTTACTGAATAATAAGCCAGCATTTTTTAAGATGGGTTTATAAAAAAGCCTGGAGCTGCGGTAACCTGAACTCTCTGGCTTTGCAGACAGATTTGGGGGCATGGGAAGATTATAAGAAATTCTTTGCTAAAGGTTTTTAAAAGATGGGCTCATGGCTGGGCTCTGCCTCCTAGGTGAGGGTACACCCAAAGAAAGGCCCCTTCTGAGGGGCAGTCCCAGGAAGAATGGAAACGCCGTAAGTCCAAATCTCCCTTGATTAAGAAGAGCAGGGGTCATTCTTTGGGTCAAAGGAAATACCCTCTCCTATCTATCTGTCTGGAACAGGAGCAGGTGACACTAGCCATCTTCCCAAGTCTGTGGACCTGAGTGACAGAAATGGGATTAGAACATATACAACCCTGTGTGAGGGAACCCAAAGTTAAGAGAATAGTACCCAGGCCCCTCGGGAAGTGAGGGGCAGAGCTGAGACTCCATCTCAAATCCATCTCTCTACAGCACAACTCCTGGAGGGACAGGGCTGTGTGTGTGTGTGTGTGTGTGTATCTGTGTGTGTATGTGTGTGTATCTCTGTGTGTGTGTGCTGGGGGAACTACTTTGTTATTAGTAGTTCCTGAAGCTTGATGGGGCGCTATATACCTGTAATCCCAGCACTCAGAAACCTGAGGAGACAGGGTCACATGTTCAAGACCCGCCTGGGTTATAGCATGAGTCAGTCTGAGTTAAGCAGCTAGACCATGGCTCAAAAACAAAAGCAAACAACATAAAAACAAGGATTAGGGTGGAGTTCAGTGGTAGAGTGCTAGCCTAGCATACCCAAGGTCCTGGGTTGCACCCCCAGCATCCCCTGTCTCCTGGGGGAGGAAAATCCACCACTCCCTGGAAGGACAGAGAACAGCCCAACGAAAGGAGAAGCCTCCTGGTAGCTCTGGTTACCCCACTTTCCAGGAAGACCCATGACTGTTCTTCTCTGGCAAAGGCCAACTGTGGCTAATTTTAAGGTTTCCTAACCCCAGTCTCTCCCAGCTCCCCAGCTCTAGTTAAAAAGGACAAGCACCCTGAGCCAAGCCCACTTAGCCCCGCAGCTGGCAGATGCCCTTCATCTTGGACTTGCCAGCGGCCCACGACTGCATTCTTTTTCACATCTCGGGCATGACGGGCCCAGAGACTAACCAGCACCCACAGGGCGGGGCTGTCCGAGACAGCGGTCCTGTTATGAAATAGGGCGCCTCTCCTCGGAATCCGGTTCTGTACCCCGTCAAAACGATGTGTGTCTTTCCTTTCCTTCCTCGAGAAGGTGAAATATAAGCCTGGAACAACACTGGATCCCTGTTCCCTCCTGGACAAAAGTCAAAACTGGAATCTGATAAATCTGAAATCAGCACTCATTTCTAATTGGACGTCACGGGGCTGGACGTGGTGCCAGGGCCGGTGGCATTTCACGTCGTATGTTATTGTTGGTGCCGACAGAAGACATGAATCTTTCGGAACATTCAAGAAATGAGTATTTCCATGATTCCGGCAACTAAACACCCACCTATTTTACTTATTACAAAGGAGGCCTCTGTCCCTCCCTTGAAACTTTGCAACGATCACATAGGCAGACTCCACGGGACCCTTCGCCACTCTGGGTGCTGACCAAGGACTGTCTCTTACTTCTTGACCTGAAAAGACTCCTACTTGCCTACAAAACCCAGCTTAGAGTGTGCTCTGAGAATCCTACCCAGTTTCCTGCTTACCCAGGCCTGCTTGTAGGTGACCAGGAGCTAATGGGTCTCCAGACATTCCAGAGCCTCTGTTAACTTCACGTGGCCCCTTTGTCACTTTTCAACAGCTCCTGAGACAGGTACAGTAATGCCCCATTCTCTTCAGGTCTTCACACATTCCAAGCCTGGTACCTAGGAGGGAGCCCTGTGGTCATTCTTGCTGTGTAAGTAATGACCATTTTTCTCGTTAACATAAAGCAATGATTTGGGGCCACGCATGCTGGCACATGCCTGTAATCATGGCATTTTGGAAAGTTGTAGATCAAAAATGGTAGGTCATGACTGGACAGACATCTCAGGGGTTAAGGACACTGGCTGCTCTCTCAGAGGACTCAGGTTCGATTCCCAGCACCCACATGGTGGCTTACAAAGATGTGTGACTCCAGTTCCAATGGATCTGACACATTCGTCCTCCTCCATAGGCACCATGAACACATGTGGTTACACAAACATAAATACAATCAAAATACCTAGGCACATAAAACAAATAAAAAAAATACTTTTTTAATCGGTTGCAAGTTACTTGGACTGTGTAAAAAAAAAACAAAATAATGTCTTTTTTAGAAATCCCTTTTTTTTTCACTTATTTTATTTATTTTTAAGGGGGTGGCATGTGTGCCATGGCATTCCTGTGGTGCTCAGAGGACAGCTTCTAGGTGTCAGTTCTCTCCTGCCCTCGTGTGATTCCCAGGGACAAAACTCAGGCCATCAGTCATAGTGACAAGTGCCTCAACTCACTGAGTCACCTTGCCATTCCAAAACGTCTTTTTCAAAAAAATAGATAACGAATTACATAAGGCTCTGATTCTCAACTGGCAGGTCTTCCTCACACCCCTCTCCAGGGGACACCTGCCCTTGACTGGCGTCATTTTGATCATCACGATTGGGGAGGGAAAGCAGATGATCAGTAGTGGGCACAGACGTTGGCAATAGGGCTTCTGTGAGCCCCACTCACTTCTGCGTTGTGAGGCCCGTCTCCATAAAACATGAAATAAAATTACACTCTACAACTGAGTTATGGAGATAAATATCATTGGGTTGAATGGATTCCTCTCTGTGTGTATGAGAGAGAGAGAGAGAGAGAGAGAGAGAGAGAGAGAGAGAGAGAGAGAGAGAGAGTGACAAGGTCTCAGTCTGTAGCCCAGATTGGCCTGGAACATAAAATATAGCCCAGGCTGGCCTAAAACTCATTCCTCAACTTCCCATATGTTGGAATCACACCTGGCTACATATTCTTTATTAGCACGTTCATTTTCTCTTCCGATTTTAAAATTTGATTTAAGCACTCTTGCAGGGACGTGCTCTGCTGTGACTATTGGGCAAGAGGCTTGGGGATTGCTAAACATCCCAGAAAGCCTGGGACCACCCCCATGAAACAGCCTTAGAGGACAAGAGGTCAACCTTGAGAACTATATTGTCAAGGAAAACTCCAGAACACACAGCTTAGAAAGTGAGTCTGAGCTCCCACAGCCCCTGGAACACGCCGAACTAGCCAGGATGGGTTAGCCTTCAGTCGCTAACAAGGCTGTGTAGGGCGGGAGGATGCTTGATGCGTACAGTGCACACTTTCATGAGAACACTCAAGCAGTCTGAGGGGTTTCCTCCTCCGTGCCTAAGGGTGGAGAGGGCATGGATTGGTATTTTGCTCATGCTCAGCTACCCAGGCACCCGCCCACACCTCATTATTCACACAAACGAGGAGTCTTCTGATGCCATTGCCTGAGGCAGCTTCATTGGCATGAAGCAGGGTGGTCTCCATGAATACGCTTTGGATATTCACATGTTCACATGACCCCCACCACGTGCATCCCTGTGCCACTTAATGAGGGAATGCACTCTGAGAAACATCTTTAGGCATCCTTGCCATATGAGCACTGTGGAGTGGGC